>CATIWR010365577.1:0-43704 GCA_949677035.1 Omphalea diandra
ACAAGAAAAAAATACTTTATTTTATATAAAAAAATAAATTAGTCGCCACACACACAACACTTATATTTTATATATATATATATATATATATATATATATATATATATATATATATATATATATATATATATATATATATATAAGTTAACTCACGCACTGTGTAAATATTTATTTAATATTTTTATTTTATTTTATGTAAAATTTTAAATAAATTCTACATCCTATCATTTTGAATTATTTTTTATTATTAAATTTTATAATATAAGATTAACCAAAATCATTTTATTAATTGAATGTAGTAGCCACCATATTGGCAGTAGGGGGCATATTTCTTATTGACCCCTTAAATTTTTTGATATATTTATTGACATTTTATTTTGCTCTCGTTAAATTTCTTAAGTTTGTCCACACAGAATAATTTTACTGTTTTTATTCTAAAATTAATTAATTGATTTAAATTGAATTATTTATTCATACTTTGTCATTCAATAACATACAATTTTTTTTTACTATAAAAGTCGCATATATAATTTTTAGAAATTTTTTTTTACAAATTCTTGAATTTTTAAATTTTTATCTATTAAACATGAAATTAATATGCAAACGACAAGTACGTGGATATTTAAATCAAGTATCCGAAAAAATAGAATATTTGATGGAAGAATAGAGTATCCTCTTGAACAGCCTGTTATAATAAAAAAGCTTTATATCTTGAAATTAATTTATCGCATTTTTCTTTAATTCTATGCTTTTAAATTTATAAAATCTCTATTTATTTTTTTTATCAATTAAGCTTCAACAAAAGTTCAAGCTCATAGCCATGAAAGTGTTACTAATATTACTAAATCAAAATTATTAATTAATAAAATTGTTACTTAAAATTTAATGATAATTAATATTGACTAATATTTATGACAAATTTATTAATAGTAGTTTAAGGAATCCAAAAAATTATTATTAATTATCTATTGTATATTACCATAACAAATACGTGTGTATGTCTTCATAATTTTGGCATCTCAAAACTATTCAATTTAAAAATGCCCATATATATGGTCATAAAAATAGGGGGAAAAAAGAAGACTTAAAACAAGAAAGAAGGGGAAAAAGCACAAAAAAAAAAAAGAAAAAAGAAAAAAATGACGTAACAATCACTAAATAAGAGTAATAGAATAAGAGGACAATATTGAGGGTAAACATTTTCTATTATTACCTCTCTTTCATGTGATAACTAATTCGAATTAATTAATATTGATAACAACAATTGATTAATATAATATGTTGGTTTTAGGTGGTAAGTAATTTAAAAGGGATTTTTTAGCTTAAAAATCAACCAACGTGAAAATATCAAACAATCAAATCTAAAGCACACACATGAGGAGAAGAGTGTATTCAATAATTCAATAACAGATAATAATTCAATACTAACTTAAATACATCCATTCAGAATTTGGGCGACATGATCATGATAGCCAGCCTCACAAACCCATCCTAAGTTAACCACCTTTGACTTAAGTAACCTTTTCTTTGACCACACCTTACTACTAGTTACAGGATTTCAAGGGAAGATTAATTAACTAATTAATTTAGTACCCTTTAATTTGGCCTTCTTTTGTTTTTTGTTTTTTGTTCTTTTCCAAGATGTGAGTGGTGAGAGGGGAATAATTAAGAAATGAGTAAAAACAAGACTAGATGTTGAGAAATTGAAATCCAAGAAAACGAAGCCCCACTAATATTGGTGCTTATTTGCTAGTGATTGTCACCCAGGTCTAGCACATTATTGAAATCCATGTCATTAAAACAACCAAGTCCATAGTAGTCATCTCCAAGATCCTTGTGGTTATGGTCAGAAAACCATGGAGAATTACTTTCTGATGATGATGACGACGTGCCAAATTCATAGTATTCTTTTTCTTTATTATTTACGGTAAAATTCCACGTGAAATCTTCAAAAAATGCGTTCATCAATATGTAATCCATTAGTTGATCATTTTCACTGTTTAGATTCTCTGATGATTCAGTTCGAACACTAGAATTCTCATTGAAGGCATGTTCGATCTTATTATTTTTTGGTTGATGGTCAGAATTTGAATTGGGTTGATCATCATTAGTGTTGTAAACACAAGGTGCCTGTGATTCTTGTGGCTTGACCTCTACTTCTTTATGTACAGGCACATGCGTGACTGGATCAATTCCCATCTTAATTAGCTTTTTCTTGATGTGGGTATTCCAATGATTCTTGATCTCATTATCGGTTCTTCCAGGCAATCTTGATGCAATCTTGGACCACCTAAAGCAAATAAAAAGTAATTTAATTAACTAATATTATCGCATTTTAAATATGCTTTTAAATTTGATTCATTTGTTTAATACTATTTGTGTACAAAAATGTTATCCCAAGTCCTATTAATTTGTCGGTATAAAGTGGAATGCCTGCACACGTGCCACTTTTCTCTTGTTATTATGTGTTTAATTAAATGCTAGACAAAATGAACTATATAATTGGGATTATTTTTGTTGTAAGCAACTTTATGTATTTTTCTGAACATATTTCTTTCTTCCATTCTGTACTTAATTATCAAATGGACCTTTAATTTTACTAGTTCTAACTTTCAATCCAATCATCAAAATGCTGAAATCCCACAACAAATAAGAAAAAAGATTGGATATTATTCTACTGCAGTTGTGATAAGCGTAAAATTACCAGTAACTATTATACTTGCTTATTCATTGAAATTGTTAAACCATTAAATCGAGTTAATATTGAAAAAGTAACAAAAATTGAAATTAATTCATCCTCAAAATTTACAGCTAAAATTACTAGGTACATTATGTATTAGATATATATAAAAATTTCCCCACCCCTAGTATTTTGTTTGCTAATTAGTCATCATTCATCAATGGATATATATATTTCTAGCAAGAAAAAAAAGAATCTTATGGCAGAGAAAAAAAAAGATTGAATTTTAGTTATTGGCAAGATTTAGAAACGTATATGTCAAAGTTTGATGAATCATAAAAAAGGATAATTCAATTATATAAAAATAAATAAAAACATAAATCGCTACATGGAGATCAATAACTAGTTGTTCCTCAGATTCAGTAAGAAGGCCTCTCTTCAAGTCCGGGCGGAGGTAATTAGTCCAACGGAGGTGGCAGCTCTTACCACAGCGGCGGAGTCAGGCGAGCTTGGGAAGAGCACGCCAACAACATTGGCCATGTGTGAGGATAAAATTGAACAATTTCTTGTCCTCCTCAGCAGTCCAAGGCCCGTTCTTCACCCCAAGCTTGTCACAGCAAGGCTGCCTCCCCATCACTTGTTAAATGATACTAGCTAGTTGCAGTATCACTGGCAAGTACCAACTACAAATTACTCCAAGAGAGCTAAAGAAAGCCTCACTCACCCACCTTTATATACTAGTGATCCTTCTCCTTTGCTTTTGGGGAAATCAATATGTTAATTTGGAGATGCATGTTTGTCACGCTTGACTTGTGCCCGTGTGTACCACACTATTCCTTCATTCACCCACAAGTAAGAGCAAATGGAAAACATTAAATCCGGTTTTTATTTTTTTTTTATATGGTCACATCAAATATCAGTTATAGTAACTCCAATTTTTAATATATGATTTTAAAATTTTCTTTATTTTTTCATAAACATAATAAATAATTAAAAATTTTATTCATTCCTCTGTTTTATTCATCATTCTCTAAATGTTTTAGAAACATAATTAGATGATCCTAACAGTATAAGGAACTAAATATTTTATAAATTATGAGTGATTATTACTTATTACAATAATTATTTTCTTATATTGCACTGTAATGTTTATCATGCACCATGTCATATATATATATATAAGCTAAATATAGAAATTATTAGATGTAAATAAGAAATATTTGCATATGTTATGAAATAGGCAAAGATTAGTATTTATCAAACCACTTTTATTATTAATTTCCATTATATTAGAAGATTGTCATACTGCTATGACTTGCGCTACACGGTAATAATGAATTGATGTGCACTATTCAAGAACATATTTTAAGAATTAAATGTACAAAAATAAGTCAATATATGAGATAGTTGATATAAATTTGAAGTAACATATTAATTGAATAGATGTAGGTTAATCAAGGGCATATTTTAAAAATTAAATATACAAAAATAAGTCAATATATGAGATAGGAGTTGATATGAGCTTGGAGTACCATACTAATTAAGGCTCACTATAATATCCTATCATAATATATATGAAATAGATAGTATATGATGAATTGAATTATAGCTCACCACACAATACTATACTTGAGGTATTATTGAAAGTATATGATATATCGAGTGTGACTAATTGTACAATACAAAGTTATTGATGTATGTTTATAATGTGATATGGTGGTGTGTTATGTGCAATATTCTTGAACTGTATAATATGATATTATTGAATTAAGAGAGTATGTTAGATGAGAATTGGTATTGTGATTTAACATTCTTTAAATTGATACATGGGATGACTTGATTCTATTAACTACTTCCTCCATTCCTAAATAACAATTATTTTAGAGAATTTCACTAGAATTAAGAAATTAGTTATTTGTCATAAATATAGGAGGCAAATGAGTGAATATGATTAAATTAGCCTTGATTAAATGACTTTAAAATTATACAAATCATTAATAAGAAAAGTGATAAAGATGAGGATACAATTGAAAACAAATATTTAAAATTCATTAATTGTATAAAAACGACAGATAAATTGATACATGGGATTAAGCAATTGATATATGGGATGACATGATTCTACTAACTACTGATGTTTGTTCCTAAATAATAGTCATTTTAGAGAATTTCACTAGGATTAAGAAATTAGTTATTAGTCATAAATATAGGGGGGCAAATGAGTGAATAGGATTAAATTACCTTTGATTAAATGACTTTAGAATTCTACAAATCATTTAATTAGAAAAGTGATAAAGATGAAGGTACAATTGAAAAAAAATATTTAAAATTCATTGATTGCATAAAAACGATAGATAAATTAATATATGGGATTAAGAAATTGATACATGAGTTGATATGATTCTCCTAACCACTCCCTTCGTTCTTAAATAATAGTCATTTTAGAGAATTTTACTAGAACTAAAAAAATTAGTTATTAATCATAAATATGAGAGGCAAATGAGTGAATATGATTAAATTACCCTTGATTAAATGACTTCGAAATTCTACAAATCATTAATACAAAGAGTGATAAAGATGAGGGTACAATTGAAAAAAATATTTAAAATTCATTGATTGTATAAATAAGACAAATAAATTGATACATTGGATTAAGAAATTGATACATGAGATGACATGATTCTACTAACTACTCCCTTCATTTTTAAATAAAAGTCGTTTTAGAGAATTTTACTATGATTAAAAAATTAGTTATTAGTCATAAATATAAAAGACAAATGAGCAAATAGGACTAAATTACCTTTGATTAAATGACTTTGGAATTTTACAAATCATTGATAAGAAGAGTGATAAACTTGAGGGTATAATTGAAAAAAAAATATTTTAAATTTATTGATTGCATAAAAATAACATATAAATTAATACATGGGATTAAGAAATTGATACATGGGATGACATGATTTTACTAACTACTTTCTCCATTCCTAAATAATATATGTTTTCTACTAACTACTCTCTCAATTCCTAAATAATATATGTTTTAGAGAATTTCACTAGCATTATTATTAGTCATAAATAAAGAAGACAAATGAGTAAAAATGACTATATTACCCTTAATTCAATGACTTTGAAATTCTACAAATCATTTAATAAGAAGAGTAATAAAGATGAGGGTACAATTGAAAAAAAATATTTAAAATTCATTGATTGTATAAAAATGACAAATAAATTGATATATGGGATGACATGATTCTATTAACTACTCCATTAATTCCTAAATAATACTCCCTCTGTTCTAAAATAAATGTCATTTTAGAGAGAAATTTTTTTCATAATACTTGATATTTTACAATTATCAATGAACATTAATTATTTTTTTTTCAATTCTATTTTTTCTCTCTTTCATAATAATTGTTTTTTTTAGAGTGCACAATAATTTATAAAAATAATTAATTGAGAGTAACATATCTTTTTTATATGTAATAACACTTATTAAATATAATTTATGTGCACAAAACTTAAACGACATCTATTGAGGAATATAAGGAGCAGTTGTTTTAGAGAATTTCACTAACATTAAGAAATTAGTTATTAGTCATAAATATAGGAGACAAATGAGTGAATAAGACTAAATTACCCTTAATTAAATGACTGTAGAATTCTATAAACTATTAATAAGAAGAGCGATAAAAATGAGGATATAATTGAAAAAAATTTAAATTTATTGATTGTATAAAAACAACAAATAAATGAAATTTTAGTTTTTTTCAAAGTGCCTATTATTTAGGAACGAAGGGAGTATTATTGTCTTGGTGGCCTAATTTGCTATTATTTGTGATTTGATGTGTTTTTGATGATCTATGAACATGAAAGAGTTTATTTGTGAATAATTTTTCTATGCATGATAATGTATATTATAATGGATAGTAATTATTCATTGAGTCTAAAAATTTAATCTATCAAATCTACATCCAATGTGTGTTTTCATGTTATATGAATTAGAAGAGTAAGAGAGTTGATAATGTTCTTAAATATACTAAATTTTTTCTCCATAGTTGCCATGTTTATGTACTTAAAATTATGATGCATATAATTGAGAGTTTAATTATATTTAAATTTAAAGATTATATATATCATTCTCATAATTATTGCAATTATCATATAAGAGTTTTATGTATAAGTATGAAGAGCGTTGATGATTGATTATATAGATTGAACTTATTGATGATAATGTTTGTTGATGGATTTTTGTCTTAGTGAATGTGTATTTATTATGACGTTTAGATTATGATACTTCCTGAAAGCAATTCTACAAGTTTGTTGAGATTGACAAAAAGAATAATTGAGGGTGGATATTATTTGTTGAGGGTATACCTCTTCAGATTTGGTGATGGTCTTGTTTATTTCAGATTTGCTTCTATTACATTGATCTCTCTTAAGGTTTTTACGCTTGCACTAGCATAAGTATTGAGGATTTGGCCCATCTACTCCAATACCCCAGCTGTGCTTTGCTTCAGAATATAGCATCGTTCTTTGCTTTGGATCTTTGCAAAGAAGTCCTTCAACAGTGGGTTCATTTCATGCGGGCATTAAAGGGGTTGTTAACAATATTGCCATATGTATCCTGCAGCGTTTCTGCATTCAATGCAAAGTCACTCCCGCCCATGTGTCAGCAGGTCTACCATGATAGGTGAGGCCTAGACGACACTCAGAAGCAATGACAACAGGGGTCCCAGGAGATCGGAAAAGCTCATCATTATCATCCTCAAATACCTGGTTAACACGGAATCCTATCTTCATTGTGCACGAACGAGTAACGAACATATTATCAGGTTTAATATCATCATTATATTATGGACATGGAGATACATTAGTCCAGATACAATATCCCGCAAGTGCTTTCTAGCTCTATTTTCTGCAATTCATTTTTATGCTATTTAATCAGAATTGGGAAACAAAAGTTGAAAGCATAAACGAAGAAGAAAAGGAACGGAAGAGGCAGCGGTTCTCTATTGATTCTGGTTTCTCTGTCGTCCTTCTGGTGAGTCTTAATCCTAATATTTCATATTAATTCCATTGAACACAGTTTCTTATTTATGATTTTAATTTTTTCTTCTTAATCTGTCTGTCAGCTACAAATGAATCTACATTCCAGTTTCAATTTTATCTGCTATAAAATTAGAAAAACAGGGTGCTAGGAGTTAACGATGATGACATATTTAATTGTTTCTTTGTTTGTTGTAGTGGATCTACACCTGCATACTGCCCCATATCACTTTTTTTTTTTTTTCATTTTTGGAAAAATTTTATTGCGAACAAAAAGAAAATGTTGGAATGCAGATGAGTGATTTATTCAACGTAGTATAATGGCGCAATGAAAGGGCGCTGACACTTAGAAAATGAGTACAATCAATGAGTACTAGGGAATTTCACATTCACTATTTAGAGAGTTGGGATGACAAGTTAAATAATGAGAGGCTATAAATTTCCCAGGAAGTCATATATGATGAGCTTTTGAAAAACAAGAGATTTGCAACTATGCAAGTCAGTTTTCATTCCATAGCAAGTTTCATCCATGGCTTCGCTTGAACTCGGCATTAAATGTAGAGATCCTTCAACCACAGAAAAAACACTGTTCTTAAGATAATGAGAAAAAGTGAAAAAGCACCATTATCTACCATTCATCTCTATTTATTTTACTTGGTAGGCATGTGGGTTGAGTAGGGCGGGCGTTTAGTTCAAATTGAATTGAATTAAATTAAATTTATTAAAATTGAAAAATTAAAATTTATATTTTTAAAATCGAATCAAACCAAATAATATTGACCATCGTACCAAATCAAATTGAAATGCTTTGATTTGATTTGGTTCAATTTTTAAGTTCGGACTATTTCAAGACTCAATATCATTATTTCTTTAAAATTTTTATTTAAAAACACAAATTAGTAGGAAAAAATTAAAACATTATTTAAAAATAAATTTTCATGTTAAAAATAAATAAAATTTTGATATATATAGTGCAATAAAATCCTGATAATAATAAAAAATTTCAAGAAAAATATTACAAATTTTATACAAAATTCCTAAGAGAATTAAAATAAAATAAAAATTTGAGATATATAGATGAGAATTCGATTCGGTTTGGTTTTTCAAAATTTTTAAAATTGAAAAATGAACTGAACTGAACGAGATAATCAAATTTTTTAAAAAATTAAAATGAACCAATGAATTTTTGAATTAGCACATTTTGGAGTGGACTGAATAGTGCCCACCCCTAGGGTCAAGAATTTTCATAGATGATACCTATAAGAACATCTGCAAATCTAAACTCAAAAACCTCTCTAATCAAACACATGGTTGGCAGCTATTTGCAATTGTATGAAGAAATTGACAGTTATTGGTAGGGAAAAAAATTCAAGGAGACTCTCTCCAAATTCATGTACTTCATTCATTGATGTATTGAATCATATATCTGTTGAATCACATAAATTTATGATTTATTATATTTTTGGTTCATTAGTAAAAATTATGAATTCATTTACAATACACTAACCCATTTATAATTTACCAACCAAAAAGGATTCAGTATCTTGGGTTCGTCTTGCTTGCTGAAATGCAAAGTCTTTGAATCAAAGGTGAAATCCTTTGCTGCTCTTTTGAATTTTTCTTATTTGTTAAAATATATATATTTGGTTGAATATTGTTGGAGTTTGGACAAAAGGAATCATTTTGTACAAACAAATGGGGCTTTGTAATTTCTTTGCACTAACAGTTACCTCTGTTGTTTTTTGTACTTACCTGATGTTTATTTTTATGTAGATGCGAACTGGCAATGCAGTTGATGGCTGTGCAATCTTTTGGAGAACATTCAGGTAAAGAATGCCTTTTAAAGATGTCAGTGTAAAACTTCTGCGTGCATTAATGCACAGGTAATTAATTAGTCAACATAGTTTTCAATGGAATATGAGAATTCTTTGTTATAAATACTTCTACCTAACAACACTCATATCATTAATTTCTGGCTGCAAAAGATGATTCTCTAACTGTAATTATTATTTGCCTTCTGCCCCCTTTTGTGATGCTTCTTTTTCTTATTCTGAAAATTTTCCCTTTTCTTTCTGCCGCAACATTCTGGTCAGAGAATTTGCTCTAATTTCAAATATGGAGATTGCCAGCAATGCCAATAGGTGCACATGTATTACTTAGTTTACTCGCTAAGCCTTTAAAACAGCTTTCGGAAATACCTGATGCCCTTGAGGAGTATGTTTCTGGGAATCTGAAAGAGTTTCAAGTTGAAAAACTGCTCTAGTAAGTTCTAATGGATTAGTCCCACCTAGAATGAACAACATGCAGTCAAACTAAGTAAAATAATAATAATAATAATTTTAATTTTTAAAAAAAACAACATGCAGTCAAACTAAGTAAAATAATAATAATAATAATTTTACTTTTTTAAAAAAAAAATCGGCTGTCTTTTCTAAAATTCTGAAATTTACAAGTTCTATCGAAATTTCACAGATATCAATGTTCAAATCCACCATTAAATTTCATCATCCTAAAACCTAAACACAATAACCAACAATCTCGTTCGAAAATTACTACAAAAAGATTATAATTCAATAATATTATGATTTGAAACCCATTTTTTACAACATATATTGCAATTGTGAAATTTTAAAAGAATTTATTACAAGTAAATTTCAGAAATTAAATACAATCAACTTAATGTGCTTCTTAGTAGGTCATGCATTAAAAACAAAAATTAAAAAGCATAGAAGATGCGAAGTACATATCATACATTTGATCATCAAAATTAAAGTAAATATTCATGATTCAAACCACCACAAAATACAAAATCAAAATCCAAATTTTCCTTAAATTATTCTAAACTTGGATTTATCCCAAACAAAAAAATTATGAAATTCAATTATATCACTTAAGCTAATCCCTATTATCAACAACCTCGTCGCCATCTCTATTATCATTGTCATTAAAACATTACTTAAAAATCAAAAAATTACACATGTAAACTAAAGTGAAGATCACAACTAAAGATTGCTAAGTTCATAGATTTCGTTGATTGCAACTTAAGATTTCAAGTTGTTGACTTTGATTTATTAGACTGACTTAAGGTTTTAACCAGCATCACCGCCAGGATGAATCCATTGTCATAGCTATTGTTATTATTAGGCATAAGAAAATTTTGATTTAGATTAAAAAACTCAACCTAACTAAAATAATTCAATTTTTTAGATTTACTTTTTATAAAACATTCAGTTTGGTTTGATTTCTCTTAAAAAAATTTTGGTACATTCAGTTTGATTCAATTTTTTTTATAAAAATTTTAGTTTAATCAAATCAAACTAATTTTAAATTAAACTAAAATAATTCAAATATATATTAAATCAAATCAATTCAAAATAGTTCAAATCTATTTAAATTCATTATTTATATTAATAATGTATACAAATCTATTAAAAATGATAATTTCGTATTAAAAATATTTACAATATCTTGTAAAAACTAATACTTATATTAATTTTTAAAACATAATTTTTAAAAATTAATTTAAATGCAGTGAGTTATAACTGAACTAAATCAAATTTGTTCGGTTTATTTTGATTCTTATACTTGATTCAATTTGGTTCTATTTGAATTTTTTACAGTTTCAATTTTTAATTTAATCAATTTAATTTGATTTTATTCGATTGTATACTCTTAATTACTGCCAGCACTGTTGTTAAAATTGGCCTTATCAAGAAAGGCAAGAACAAAGAGACAAGGAGGAGAAAGAGGACTAATAGATGGTAATGGTGGTTGATAAGAAAAAAAAAATTAAAGATTTTAGGTTAATCTTTTTTATGCAAATATGTCAACTTCATTTTCCTATAAGGTGGGATGTGATAACACATTCTCACAATAGTCAAAATTGAATTTATTATAATTTTATAATTTTGAGCTTAATAAAGTAAAAGGTTAAAATTAGACTAAATTGGACATCTCAAAATAGTGGAGGGGTTTAAATGAACCTTACTCCATAAACAATACACTTATTTTATTTGAAAAAAAAAAAGAAATACATATATTATATAAAAAGAGGCAATAGTGCTTAAATTTAAGAAGTTGAGAGGCAAATTAAACAAAGTGATTAGATGCTGGGCTGATTTGGTTTTGCGAAGGGGTTCAAAAGCAATATAACCATTGGGTTTCACGTTGGCAGCACATTTTCCCCATGCAATTCATAATTCTTACTTTGGCAAGTCTTCCCTCGTTCAAAAGATGAGGGGAAAATTTTGTAATATATTAATACAGAAAAAGAAAAGGTCTATTTGATGGGATATTTTTCTTTCCAAATAGAATTCGATAATGATTTTGTTGTATAATGAATTGTTGATTATTTTCTTGACTAGGGTTGGTTGGTTGGTTGGTTGGTTGGTCAGTGGATGAGAAAATAGTTGCAATAATATTCTATATTTTTTTATTAAAAAAAAATCAAATGTGATACAATGAAGATAATGATAAAGTTGTGCACTTATTCTTACTTGTCGTCTTTGGGAAAGGGTTGTAACTTGTTTTAAACATTTTTTAAAAATTACGATTTTTCCTTTTTATTTAATTTCTAAATTTGTAAAATTTAAATCTTTTTTAATAGACCGAAAACTGAATCATTAAATCCTTATTTATTGTAAAAAAAATATTTTCTACTTTTATTTTTCACTTATTTGTTTTTTAATTTTTATTTTTAAATAGAAAATTGAAAAACTGAAAAAATGTCTATTTATTCAATTTTTTAACTTTTATTTTTCATTTATATGATTATTTCTGAAAATTTTAGAATTTGAATGTAATAGTTTTGCAATAATCTATTTCTTAAAAATAGGTTTAATGATTTAAAAAATTCAAACTTTTTTCAATTGTATCAAGAGTTTTTAACTGAGTTAATTATACTATATTTTGATGAATTGATTTTAATTGTATCCCTAAGTCAAAATTAATATTTAATAAAGTATATATTTAGATGTGATTAACTCTTATATTTTTTGAATTAATTCAATTAGATCTAAAATTAAATTTAAATCATATTAAGATAATATTTTTATTTGTTATTCAATTTAAATATTTTTTTGAAAAAATTTAAATTTTATTTTAATTTTTAAATAATTAATTTATAATTTTAAATTATAAAATTATAAATTTTGTTGTATATTTAATTAATAAATTAATAAATTTTTAATTTTATTTTAATGATAATTTTTTAGAATATTCAAATTCATATCATGTTAACGTATATAATAAATTTCATTAAGCAAAAAAGATATTAAATTAAGTAAAAAATAAATGTATCATTAAACTCATATAATTGATTTTATAACTACTAAATTAATATATCAAAAAATAAATTATATATTTAAACATTACAGTTTTATATGAAAATATTCAATTATATTATGTAATTTATGATTTATATTTGTTAGGATATGAGTACGTATAGATACTGAGTATGAGTAAGTATTACACTATCTATATCTTATTCAATTCCAATACCATTTTTCTTAATTATGAATTTACTCATACTATTATCTTTTTGTTTTTTTTATGAATATTAGAAAGAAGGGAATTGTATTGATAAAATTTGAATTTTAATGTCTATTTATAAATAGTCTCATCTTATCACTAGATTAAAACACTAATTATTCCTTAATTAATTTCAATATTATTCAATTTGATTAAATAAAACACGGTAAGTTACTAATTGCCATCCTAAGCCAGTGCAAATGCAATGGCAAAGAAGCAATTCTGATCTCTATTCTCAAAAAAAAAAAAAAAAGCAATTTGGATCTGAAGCCGTGACAGCCCAGAGGCTAAATTATGGGCGAGAACTTGCCCTTGGCCAATTTTTAGGGAGGAAATAAAATAAAAATAAAAATAATTATTTTTTTCATTTATTTTTCTTGGATAAAAAAGAAAAAAAAATTTATTTTTCCTTTATCAATTCTTTCCTTATATTTAAATAAAGAAAAAAATAAAGAAAAATAAATTTATTTTCTCTCATTCAATTGAAATATTAAAGATAAATTCATTATAATTTCATTTAATTATCACATTTTTCTTTTCATTTTAAAGAAAAAATAAAAAAAAATAAGAGTTATTTTTTTCTCTTTATTTTCTGTTCATTCTCAAATAATAAAAAATTATAATCATTTTTTATTTTACTTCCTCCCTTATTTTATTTCTTTCCAAACAAAAGGTTAAGGACCAAAACATTCATACAGTCAACTGGGGGTTTGACAGCCCAAATGTCCTATGACAGATAAATAGAGGCTTGTTTGGTTCGGCCATAGCGATTAGAGATAAATGACTAGTGATCGATTGTGAATGATTAACGGTCAGAAATCAATATTATATTATAAATAACCAATAAATATAAAGTATTTGATAATTTAGCAATTGAATGCATAACTATATTATAAAATGATAAAAAATAATTATTTTTTAATTTTAATTAATTTTATATGAAATATTAATTTATATAATGATAAATAATAATAAATATAGGATTAATACTAAAAAAAATTTAAATACTAAATATTTTTTAAATATAAATATTAATTTTAAAATTAAAATATTGATTATTGATATTTACCGAACACTTTTTTCAGCAGTTAAATGTTCACATCATTAAGAAAACCCAAATGAACGAGCACATAGTGGTATAAAAAATATTTTATTAATTATGATAATTTTTATTTATATTAAAAAGGCTTCAACCTGTCAAAGTTGAGAGATTTATTTATTAAAAACCCTTTTAAAAAAATTATGTTTTAATTTATATATATATATATATATATATGATTAAAACTGAAGCACCGTGTGCTAAAGAGTGACAGTACTAAAATTCACAAAAAAAAAAAAAAAACAAGAAAAGTTATCTCCGTATTTTTATTATTTAAATTGATTATATTACTCTTATTTATTATGGCAATTTATACTTTTTTTTATTGATTCCTATAAAATAAAAATAAATTATTTTTATTTAACTATTATAATAAAGAAATTATAAAATTTAAATTACTTTTATCTTTGTCCTATTTAAAGATATATTTACAATGATATTGATTAAAAATTTAGAATTATACTAATTATAAATATATTACAATAAAATTAAATATCTATATTCTGAATTATTTTTCATCATTCCAAAGAATAAATTATATTATTTAATTAGTTTTAACTTGCATATTCAACATAAAAAGCTTCACTAAATAATTATAAATCAAATGACTACTTAAGTAGCAAATTTTTATTTATAAAAAATTGGCCATAAAACTTCACCATATAATGCTACTATAATTTTTTTTTTTTAGTTTTTTGGAATTATTATATGTGAAAGACTCCAATTTTCTATTAAGCTATTGAGAAAAACATGTAAAAAAGATATTATAATTGGTTAAGGGGTGAAATAATTTTCATGAAATATAAAATAATAATCATTCTTCCTATCGTGAAAAAGCTTAAAAATAAAAAATTGTAATCATTCTTCTTAGCGTGAAAAGATTAAAAGTAAAAATTGTGAATCAAACTAAAAACTGGCAATCAATTTTTTTTTTCAAAAGAATGAATATTAATACTATCATATTATTTAATTATTTTAATTTTTCAAAATTTGTACAATTTCCTTTTTAAAAACTATTGTTGCTTCACTCCTTGGTAAAAAGTTATTCTTTTTATAACTTTTCAAAATTTAAATAATGACAATTAAAAATATGTAAACTTTTAAAAATATACTATTTATTTTTTTTCCATTATAAGATTTAAAAGAAAAAAAATTTGCTCTTTATTGAGAATTAATAAAAAATAAATATAAAATTAAAAATATTTATCACATAAAAGATAGAATAATCAACTTAAATAATAAAAAAACAAAATAGAAGAACAATGCACCAATCAACTAATATTGTTCGGCTGAGAAAACGACTGGGTCATCATCAGTTACCAGCCTTTCAGCCCAATCCTCAATGTTCCTTTCAAATGATACAACTCTGTTGTCATTATTATGATGATAATTTTTCTGTTTTTTAGCCACATGGCCTTGTCTAATCTTGTGCCAAACCAGAAGGTCACGATTTGGCCGTGACCCACAAAGAGCGCTTTACACGTTCGACGTAATGCCTGAATGGGGAAATTCAGAAACAGAAGAATCATCACTCATCATCGCAGCAGCTCGACTGGACAAGTTAGGAATATGTGGAAACGGCTGTCTTCTCTTTCTCCTTTCATCTCCTCTTCCAAATCATTCTCACTTAACCAGGTTTTTTTTTTTTTTTTAAAAAAAAATTGTTCTTACCCCACTTCTTGTTATGCTACAGTGTAATAATTGGCCGTAATCACTTGGAACACAGGCAGCATATGAGGTGAAGATCTGGAAATCAGTATCTGTCGACATATCTTCTCCGGTAATTACATTAATATCTATTTTTTCCCCCAGCATAACTTCTGAAGATTTCTTGCTGCGCTATTCCAGTCCCGCATAAGATTTGTGAATTAGTCGCTTTTGTATTGTTATCAAATGCTGCACAATGACTCTTTCTTTAGATGAATTACTTTCTTATTCGCATGCAGGTAAATTATGGAACTTTGCTAAAAGAGAAAACCCCATTTATAACTTTTGTCTTAGGTAATAATTGGGTGTAATGTCTCTCTCTCTCTCTCTCGCTCTCTCTTTCTCTAAATGTTATTTTCCATTATTCTAAATTTGATACAGGTCAGTAGATTGTTACTTTAACCATGACCATTATAGAGTTCTAAATGCCTTACAAGTTACAACGTTGATTGATTGTTAAATGCTAGTGACTTGTGACATTAATTTGATGCAAATTGTAATATATGTTGGGCAGATACATTGTTAATGAAGGAGGGTCAGACATGTCAACTAAAGATAAAGAGATAATAAGAAGATTGAGGCTATGTTTGTTATGATGAGTAATCAAATGTAATATAATTCTCATTTTAAGCCTTTGTTTGGTTGCAAACGTAAAATAAATAGCAATGAAATGGAATCACAAGTTAATTTCTACAATTTGTTTACTTCGTAGTGATGAATGTGAAATAATTTTGATATTGGTGGTGGTGGTGATCAAGTTACGATGGTGGCAACCAATCAATTATAGTGTTGGCCAAGGATGGCAGCCCTGGTGAGAGTGGTGCTGGTGGTAAGGATAAATGCGGTGTTAAAATTAAAATTAAGTGATAAAATCATGATTATATAGATTTTTCTATTTACTGAGTCTGAGCATTACATTAACTAAAGCAATAATGATTATATGATTTAATTGGCATGGCATTATAAATAATTTTTTTATGCAACCAAGTGAAGTAACAATTTACATAATATAATCACATTTATTCGTAGTACATTTTACCAAGCATAGCCTGAAATCTATTAGCAAAACCTTTTATAGGAGCTTTTGAAATGTCTGAATTGTTTTGTCTGTTTTCATGCTTTGTACAACTATTTTAAGTGGCTAGGGAATCAATAAGCTTGTAGCATAAACTTTGTCAAACCCACCAACTCTCAAATTGAAGTTCTCATTGTGGTTTTTAATTAAAAGAAAAGTCTTCTATAGAGATTTCCTTTTCCTTTTGTATGGTTATGCTTGATAGTTGATTTCTTTTCAGGTGGTCCTGGTAGTGGAAAAGGTACACAATGTACGAAGATAGCAAAGACTTTTGGATTCACACATCTGAGTGCAGGGGAGTTGTTAAGAAGGGAAATACTTTCTAACAGTGAAGATGGGTAATAACACCATATTAATGAGATTCTTTTAAAATTCTTTGAATTCTGTGCATGTCATCTAAAGATGGAAATAAAATTTCAGCAACATGATTCTGAACACAATTAAAGAGGGCAAAATTGTCCCTTCAGAAGTGACAATCAGACTGATTAAGAAAGAGATGGAATCAAGTGACAACAATAAATTTCTTATTGATGGTTTCCCCCGAAGCGAGGAGAACCGCATAGCATTTGAACGCATTGTGAGTTTCCTTTTTAACATCAAATTTCATGTAACTTTTCTCACTCCGATGTTTGCAATGATTTCAATATGAAATCTAGCCACTCTTCCAGTCAATCTTGAGTGTGATCCAGGTTTCACAATTATGTTCAAATCCCCAAGTAAAATGAAACATTTTAGTGGAATACATGATAATTAGAATGATGAAAGAGGAAAGCGAACAGAGTAATAAGTCATTGTTACCAAGTCAAATGATTTGAGTGCTGCTTGTGGATACTCTTAAATTAAATGCAGGTTGGAGCAGAACCAAATATTGTGCTTTTTTTTGATTGCCCAGAAAAAGAGATGGTGAAACGAGTGCTAAACCGTAATGAGGTGATTATGTAATATTTTCCTCTATTTCCATATGAACAAATCATGTGAAGATGAAAACTATAATTCAAAGCATGACGTTGTTTTGTTGCAGGGTCGAGCTGATGATAACATCGATACAATCAAGAAACGTCTTAAAGTATTTTCAGCTTTAAATCTTCCTGTTATTGGCTACTACTCAAAGAAAGGAAAACTGCGTACAGTATGAATATTTAAATGAAATTGTTTGAAAATTAAATCTCTAGTATGTTTTTGTGCTGACTCACATATCTAAGTACGAAATATGTTACTCAAAGAAGCCAATGCATGCAGATCAATGCAGTAGGAACAGTGGATGAGATTTTTGAACAAGTTCGCCCTGTTTTTGCTGCATGTGAGGTATGCTATCTTTTTTATTAAAAAAATACTTATCAGTGCTTAAAATTATTTCATGACTGCATTCAATTTTTGTCATCCTTAGGCATGATCACTGTGCATTGATCGTCACATTCTTGTTGTTGACAGAATCAATAAACTTATCTTTACATATATGAAGAAGTACGACCAGGACTTTCTATGTGTCACACTTATTAATCTCTTGGATGAGAATGTTATTTCATTCAGGACTTTCTATGTGTCACACTTATTAATCTCTTGGATGAGAATGTTATTTCATTGGCAACTTTATGCGTTTGAATCCATTATAGATTCTTTACAAATTGCAGCAAACTAGTAAATTTAAAGCCATTTATTATTCTTAGGCAAAGTTTCATGCAGCACACATGTTTACACAACACATTTCTGAATATGAAGGAAGGACTAAGCTAATATTTGTTCTGACACAGGAAATGAATTGAAAGTTTGATGAAGGAATCCTCCTCAAAATATGTGGTACTTAGTTGGAGTTGCTCAGAATTTATGGACCAGAATCACTGGATGTAATTTGGTTTTAAGAGTAGAATAACTTGATGGTGACGAGCATTTCTTCACCTAAGTGGTGAAACTTATCTTTAATGTTTGCTGATTATAGTGATGCATATAGAAAGCTTAAAATGCACTGAAATCCTTACCACTCATCTGATTCTAGAATTGTGGAAAAGGAAAAAGAATTGTTCAAGGAGATGTTTGAAGAAGACATGGTTTATGAATTTGCGTGGTTGGATCCACTTTTTCGTATTAGAAAGATTACTCAAAGTGATGGGGTTAGCTCCCTAGTCGATGAGTGTTTCGCTGTTTTTATGTAGCGTGGTTTCTGCATGTTATCACAAAATAATTTATTTGATATTAATATTATAATATGAGGAGAAGATGAGAAAAATGTACATTTCCCTTGATTGTTTAGATTTCCATTTTCTGCGCTTCCCTCGGAAGTTCAGTATAGAAAATCAGGGCATTAGCAGAATTCCAGTAGAGCTCTAAATTTCTGCTGGAGATTTTTGTGTGCACGGCGGACGGTCCTTCCACAAAGGCGGGAAATAATTGTTTTGTAACGCTGTCGTATTCTGGTTTAAACTGTTGATAAAGAGGGAGTCGTTTATTTTCACACTGTCGTCGAATGACATGTTGGTAAGGGACATCATATCAAATATCGTTCGTATAAAGGCACACCTGGTTGCTCTGCCCATCTTCCTCGGCGACTCAGGTTTTTGATGGAGTAGACAGGACAGGACTCACAAAGTCTTCTCATCTTATCTTGATAAGTGAATTCAAGGCACTAAAATAAATAATCCATTTAGATAGGGAAATAGGGACTATTAATCTTGGACCGCCAACTATGCCATGGCATTCAATGATCGTCCACTATGCTTCCAGCAGAAAAAGCAGGAAAGAGAGAAAACTACAACAAACACGCAAAAGCACCTATTAAAATTCATCATACCCAGACCAAACTAGAAGCTGTGGACAATGTCATTCAAGACCTTGAATCCTCCATTAAAAAGGGTACAAAAATCGACATCCAAATAGTCTCTTCCCTCCTAGAAACATGCTACCACTTGAATGCTATTAGCGACGGAATCAGGATTCACAGCCTAATACTAAAACCCTTTTACTTAAAAACACCGGCATTTCGTCGAAGTTGCTGAGACTCTATGCTTCGACAGGACTTAGGAACGAAGCTCGCCAAGTGTTTGATGACATGGCTAATAGAGACGAATCGGCTTTTCCTTGTAATTCTCTTATCGCAGGCTATGCTGAAATAGGTCTCTATGAAGATGCTATTGCCCTTTTCTTTCAAATGGCTGAACAAGGTGTTCAGCCGGACCAGTACACTTTTCCACACGTATTGAAAGCACGTGGGGGGCCTTGGTTTAATTCAAGTTGGGGAGGCTGTGCACAGGGACTTAGTTCGTTCGGGGTTCGCTAATGATGGGTTTGCGCTCAACGCGCTTGTCGATATGTATGCAAAATGTGGTGAGATTGTTAAGGCTGGAAAGATATTTGATAAGATCGCTACTAGGGTATCTGTTTCGTGGAATTCCATTCTCACAGGTTATGTTCGTCATGGGCTTTTATTGGAGGCATTGCTCATTTTTCAAAGGATGGTTGAAGATGGCGTTGAGTTGGATTCGGTGGCAATTTCCTCGATTCTTGCAAATGTATCTTGTTTTAAGCAGGGAGTTCAAATTCATGGATGGATTATTAGGAGAGGACTGGAGTGGGATTTGTCCATTGCCAATTCTTTGATTGTTATGTATTCAAGCAATGGAAAGCGCGTTGGTTGTTTGATCGTATGCCGAATAGGGATATTGTATCATGGAATTCTATAATTTCCGCTCACAGCAAAGTCCCTGAGGTGTTATCTTATTTTGATAATATGGAGAAAGATGGTGTTTTGCCAGACAACATCATATTTGTGTCCATACTATCTGTCTATGCTCGTTTGGGTATGTTGAAGGATGGGGAGAGGTTGTTTTCTTTGATGAGAGGAAAGTATGGGATAAAAAACTATAGTGGAACACTATGCTTGCATAGTGAATGTCTATGGGAGAGCAGGATTGTCAACGAGGCTTATGCCATGATAACACAGAAAATGAAATTTGATGCTGGTCCAACTGTATGTGGAGCACTATTATATGCCTGTTGCCTCCATGGGAATGTAGATATCGGGGAGATTGCCGCTCAAAGTCTTTTTGAGCTGGAGCCAGATAATGCACACAATTTTGATCTTTTGATGAAGATTTATGGTGATGCAGGTAGGTTGGAGGACGTAGAGAGAGTAAAGAAAATGATGGTCAACAGGGGGTTGTAATTGTAGGTGTATTGTATTGTCTGATGCAGCTGTGTACAAGCTGTCTGCACATTCTCAGATGGTCCGGAATTTAATATGGATATGCATTGCCTGTAAACAAACTGAGCATGTTGAACCCCAAATGCAAATTATAGGCGGCCAAGGCAGGCAATGAAATGCCATTAAGTTTGTAGTTTAGTAGAGTGGTAGCAATTTTTTTTTTATTTGATTCAAGAAAAAAAAAATCGAACCCAGTAAATTTAAAATGAAATAAAATTTTTTAAGTTAAATTTGATCCATTGATCTATCTAAATATAAATTAAAATAATTTGAATTTGATTTAATTTAAATTATTAAAGATATTTTAACAATTTTTATAAAAACTAGAATTCCTAGTGATTTAATGCGATATAAAAACGAAGTTGTTTTTTTTTTTTTTTTTTTTTTTGCAATTCAATCTAATGATTCATTTGCGATTTGAAATAATTTAATTCAAATGTATCCCAAAAGAAAGAACTTGAGATCGATCAAACTTTATTTTCCACATTTGGTGTTTGTATTATAGAGTAGACGTCGGTGAGCAGGGACTTCTCTACTTTATAATTTAAAGCGCTCAGTACTTGGTTAGGTGGTTGTACGAGACAGTTCAGTACAGTGCGACTTCTCTACTTGTCCCAGTATTTCAGATGACGTCCTTCAGTGGCCGACAGTTTCGTTGGGCTCCCACTCTGTATGGCACCACCAAGAGGTTGTCATCAGTTGAATTCATTACCGACAAGGCCCATTGGCCTGCTGGCCACTGTGCCCACTTTTAAAAAAAAGCCGCTGTGGATGATGGAGCAATTGACAGAAAAATTATCAAAGTTAAATACCGTACCACACAGCAAGCAATTACTACTATAAAATTAAGTTTGACTTGTGGATTGTGAATTTCAGCTAAAGCGCGAATCATTTTGAAAGGGAGAAAGATGGTTTCGCTTTCGCATTAATTTTCTCCGCGGTGCGTTCACATTGTCAATTCTCCAAAATTGTGTTCAGTTCAGTGAGTGTCCCCGCCCCCACCTCACCAAACACGGCGGAAACTGAGGATTAGTGAATCCGATGATTAAGGAGAGCTTCTTTTCTTGGTTAGCTCAATTAATTTCTTTCATTTTATTATTTGTCCAATTATAAGTTCTCGTTCATGTTCTAACTAAGGTACAATCTCTCAATTTTGCTGAGTATTATTGAATTTATCTAAATTTTTTTTTATTTTGTAACAAAGGGAAATTCTATGATATGTAAAGGGTATTTATTAAGTCCGTACAAATATTTTTATTTAAAAAATTAAAATTAAATTGAATTAGAAAATAATCAAATCAAATCACATTAAATTAAATTAAAATTAATTTTTAAAATTTCAATTCAACTTTACTCGTTTTTAATATTAATATCTAATATCTAGATCCTATCCATCATTTATTTTTATCTATGTACTAGTATATTCGTAAATTTAATTAAAATGTGGTGTAGTACGGTAACATTACACTAATAGTTATGGTAGGAGTCATGTCGGTAGAAAACGTCCCAAAGCATCCCCGGGGTCCCAAACATATTGCGCCGCGTTTCTTTAAAGTCTTGGCCGGTGACAGGTATAATAACTAGTACTCTATCTACTTTTTTTTTTTTTTTTTTTTTTAAATACTATATTTTCATTGTTATAGTATGTTTACTGTTGATTTTTCGGAAAAAAATAGTATAATAGAAATTTTTATTTGATATTTATTTTTGCATATTTTTTTATTTTATATATTTATATATTTCATTTTTATGCCTATACATTTTTAAAAATATTTACTGGTAATAGTAATACATTTTGTTTTAAATTTTTTAAATACATGATATTATTATTATTTTTTATTTTTTATAATATTTTAATTATTTTATATATTTATTTAATTAAATTTTATATTTTATTAAAAAATTTAAATATAAGTGTTAATAGAACCACTAACTGTATACCCCCATCTTTTATCTTTCTTAAAATCCAGCCACACCAAAGTGCACTCCGCGTACGTTAGAGCCAGGCAATAAAAAAGACAAAAGTCTAAAACCACTCATTTCTTCTATAAATAAATTCAAGGCCACTCAAGAAACAAGCCAACCCAACCCACCACCACCCATTAGCTGCCTCTTCCATCCAAAACCAACAAACAAGCCAATTTCATTAACAAGTATGGCAGGAGCAGCAGCTCTTATTTTGCTACTTGCCTCTACGCTATACATCTCCGGCATAGCAGCCACTACTGGCGCTCCTAGAAATTTCATAAAGGCCTCATGTAGAACCACTACATACCCAGAACTCTGCGTGCAATCTTTATCAGCATACGCCACTTCAATCCAGCAAAGCCCACGGCAACTGACCCAGGCGGCCTTGTCTGTTAGCCTGGCGAGGGCTCAGTCCACCAAGACATTTGTGTACAAGTTGACCAAGTTCAAGGGAGTTAAGCCCAGAGAAATGGAGGCCATCAAAGACTGTTTAGAACAGATTGATGATACTGCGGACAGACTGAGCAAATCTGTTACTGAGCTGAAGAACATGAAACAGTACAAAGGTGAAGAGTTCCAGTGGCATATGAGTAATATTGAGACATGGGTTAGTGCTGCTTTGACTAATGAGAATACTTGTGTTGATGGGTTTGGTGGTAAGGCTTTAAATGGCAAGTTAAAGTCTTCCGTTAAGGCAAGAATTGTTAATGTCGCTCAGTGTACTAGCAATGCTTTAGCGTTGATTAACAAGTTTGCTTCCAAGCAATATTAGGACATATATGGGCTTGGTGATCTATGTAATAGTTTTGTTTCTTTTTATAATGAAGGTTTTTGAGTGGCTCCTTGTATGTATGTATATCTAATGTTTACGTCGATCTGCTTTCCTTTCTTTCGCATTTTTGAAGGCCTATCTGCTGCTTTAGAAAATACAAGGCATTTTCATTTGCTTTTCGGATCTCAAAACAGGTGGGTTAGATATTTTCTTCTTATGGCCCACTCGGATATGACATATTTTTAGGGTGCAGTTTATATTATAATTAATAATTTATTATTAAATTAAATAAAAATTATAATTCATTATTAGATTAATATATTATAATTAATAAAATAAAAAAATGGCCGCATATCATATTTATTCTAACATTATTTAACGATATTATTAAATTTATTATTGTAACATTTATTTTTTTTACATTTTTTGCGCTTAAGATTTTTATATCATTTTGTTTGCCATAAGTGCTTATATATGACTTAATTACTTCTTTTTATCAAATGGAAAAATTTAGGGAAATAAAATGAACAAATTTCTTAGATCATAATATTAAGTAATTATCTGTTCTATAAAAATATTATATAACACTTTTTTTTTGGTATTAAAGAAGAAGTAAATCTTTGAATGATAAAAAGAAGAGAAAAAGGTCCCTTGATTTAAGGGGAGATGGGCCACAATAAATTGCGTCGAATATATTGTACATATTTTCCTTCCATAATCCCATCTGTTGTTGAGAAAATAAACATCCTTGATTGAAGGTAGAATGGGCCCATAATTACCAATTAATAACATAGTTTAGCTGAACAAGGTACATCGAAATTTAATTTTTTACCCCAAAAAAGTATAGATGATTTTTTGTTTTCATTATTTAATAAATGTATTATTATTATTATTTAAATATAATAATATTATCAATTAATGTAAATTTTAATCATTTTGTCAGATATATAGTGTATTTATTTTATTCTATTTAATTTTATATTAGAAAACAAATTAAAAATTTTATATTTTTTAAAATTAAATCAAACTAAAATTTTTAAGAAATTAGGTAAGTAAATTGAAGTGATACATTTATAACCGAATTGAATTTATAAATTTCAATTTGATTTGATTTGATCATAATTATATATATTTTCAATTAATTAAATTAAAAATTATAATTTATTTATTTTTAATAAATTTAATTTTTGTATAAAAATTAAATTAAAATGAAAATTAATTTTTAAAAATTAAATAAAATAATAATAATAAATATAAATTAAATTAGTTGAATATTTTATTTTATTTATAGTAATAAAAAAATAATTAATTAAAAAATTGGAATGAGAGGAATAAAGGACATGAACCCTCTATGAAAGGGCCCATAGCACCTTAACCACGTGTCTGTGGGGTATCTTATGTCTTGTCCTTAAATGCTTGGGACCAAAAGATCGAAAAATTTATTAAAAAAAAAAAATTAAAGAAGATGAACGCTCTATGAAAGGGCCCATATAGCACCTTAACCACGTGACGGTGGGGTATCTTATTTAAATGCTTCGGACAAAAAGATCGAAAAATTTTAAAAAAAATAAAGAAAAAGATTAAAAAAAAGAATAAAAGCAAAAGTAGGTCACCATCACATGGGATGGGCTGAATGAAACAGCACACCATAAAGAAAAGGACTCTGTCCACATGCTTTCTTATTCCAATTTCCACTTCTGCCTCCGCCGATTTTGTTTCCGTTCCCTTTTCTTCCGCTTCTTTAATTTTTGCCTAATTAAATTGACTCAGACTCCACACATATATAATGTTTAATTACAAGATAAAATAATTTGTATCTCATTCTGATAATTCAACTTATTTAATATAAAGAAACTAATTCATTCAGAAAAAAGTACATAAATACAATTTTCTTATTGAAATTTTAAAAATATTATCAAATTATATTTAAATATTTTTTTAATAAAATAGAATTATTTAATTGATATATTAAAACTAAAAATAATATTTTGTTCTGAAAATTTATGAGTAAATCAAATATGATATTAGTGTATTTTTCTAAAAAAAAATATAGGAATTGTCTAATTTCTAACAAAAGGTACTTTTCAAACATAGCATTTATCATGAAAATTACTTTTCTGGAATAAGTATTCTCATATTAAATTTCAAAAAAATTATTTTTGCCTTAATTTTTCATCTCTCTTTTCTTTCTTTATGTTTTTCATCATTATTTTCACCTCTCTACTCTTTTTTTATTTATTTTTTCCCTTTTCCAAACAGATGGAAAAGGTTTATTCACTTGCGGGGATCAGTCACGTTCAGTTTTTTTTCTGAACAATTATGTTCCTATTGACGAAAATTAAAAAATACTACAAAATTTAAAGAAAAGAGGTGCAACCCTAATAACTATTAGAAAGGTCACGCGTCAATAATTAATTTCACATTGTAATGTTTTCCTGCAAGTCTGTTTATTATTATTATTATTATTATTATTTTGTCTTGTAGCCAATCCAACGGCATGGGCATCCCTAACTCATTAGGGCTCTTCAAATTTTAAAAATATTTATTACTGTGTAGCCAATCCAACGGCATGGGCATCCCACATGTCAACTTTTTTATTTTAAATATTAAAAAATTAATTTTTTATCTTTTAAATATTGAATATCATTTTTAAATTAAGATATTAAATAATTATATTTACTAAACACTTATTTTTAGTATGTGAATACTCAATATGCTAATAAATAAATGTTACATTAAATTGGTATTATATGAATAATACTCAAGTGTGGAGCAAATTTGTGTATTAAGATTTTTAAAGAATTTTAATGAAATTGTGAATATATTTTTATTATTGACAAAATACGTGGCAATATTTATTCATTATATATTATTATATTATAATATCATAATTATATAATTTTAAAATATTTAAATAATAAATTTATCTATATGTAATTATTTATCATTTGAAAATTTTATATATTTATTTAAAATAATAATAATTATTATTATAAATATTTAATAAATTGTACATGTAATATAATAATATTATAAAATAATAATGGGTACGTCTATTATGGTTGATAGTACATTAACGTAATCATAATTGTATTTGAATTCAACTACTCTTTTATTTTTCAGTCTCACTTCGTCATCTATATCCGGCAAAAATTACGGAAGGATTCCACCCCCTGGCAATAATTTCAGTTTTGGTTCTCATAGAATTAAAGGTCTGCGGTTGGCTTCTTGTGCCATTATTGAGGTGGCTTCACGTGGATACTGCGCGTGTACATGTAACATTCCATGCCGTCAAGGGTTACATTTTCTTTTGTCAAACAAAAATAACTTTATATATTACGCGAGGAGTGGTCATTGGCCTAACTGATTGGAACCCATTCTCCTATTGCCTAAGTAAGCAACCATTCACTTTCATTTTCTGCGACTGCCAACAACATGAAGTTGCACAAAATATTCGAGTGAAGCAAATAGTATTATTATTTTTTTATTAAAATTTGAAATGGTCATACTCTTTTTTAACTGAAACAGCAAGAATTAAGATGAGAAAAATATTTATTCTGCATAAGTTTATTCATGATTGATAATGCCTTTATATAGGCTAATATAAAACAAAAAATCTTATTATCTCAGGTAATAAAATCTGTAGGAAATAAAACAACTAAACACCTAAAGAATAAAACAACTAGAAACTGAAAATAAACAAGAATTTTAGGAGACTTGGTCTAACTACTGAATAATTTATTTCAACACTCTCCCTTAAACTAATGTTTCAACATAAGTTTAATAATTTCAAAGCACCCTCCCTTGCACAAAATCTTCCAGGCTGCATACTCCAAGCAATGTTCTGAGCTTCTGAAATGCATTTAGTTTGAGGGGTTTTGTGAACAAATCTACAACTTGATCCTCACTTATGCAATAGACGTGATCAATAATCTTGTCCTTTGTGAGATCACACAAGAAATAATATCTTACATCGATGATTCTTTTCACAGCCATGAGATGCATCTCTCTAGGACTTTCCATGAATCTGCTGATGAGACTTACAACAAGCATAATGTTTGGTCTTGTTGCAGTTGAATGCATCAAACTTCCAACAATTTTCTTATAGAAAGTGCTATCAATTTTGTTGCCTTCTGGATCTTTAACAAGCTTCAAACTCATCTCAACAGGAGTGCAAACTGGATTGCAATTTTGCATCTAAAACCTGGTTAAGATGACTTGCACATATCTTTTTTGAGAAATAAAAATGCTTGCAGGTGATTGAATAACTTCTATTCCTAAAAAGTAATGCATCAAACCAGGATTAGACATATCAAACTCAGTCATCATAGATTTCTTAAATTGCTCAATTATCACCTCATCATTCCCAGTATAAATTATATCATCTACATACAAACAAACAATGAGCATTTTTCCTCCAGCTTCAAATTGCATAAAAAGTGTATGTTCATAAGGACAATTCTGAAATCCTTTTTTCAAAAAATATGCTTCTATGCGACTATACCGTGCCCATGGGGCTTGCTTTAGTCCATAAAGAGCCTTTTTTTAATTTATATACCTTATGCTCATCTCCTACTTTAACATAACCCAAAGGTTGATCAACATATACCTGTTCCTCTAATTCTCCATTTAAGAAGGCTGATTTCACGTCCAACTAAAAGATTGGCCATGAATTTTGAGTAGCAATTGCAACCACAAGTCTGATAGCGTCTAGCTTTACAACTGGAGCAAAAACTTCTTTGTAATCAACACTAAATTCTTGCTTATAGCCCTTTACAATCAGTCTCACTTTGTACTTGTGAACCTCTCCATTTTGATTCAATTTTGTTTTGTACAACCATTTTAAACAAATGGTTTTTTGTCCCTAAGGAAGTTCAGTCAGCTCTTATGTTTTGTTTCTTTCAATGGATGCAATCTCATCATTCATAGCCTTTTTCCATTTTTAATGTTGAAAACTTCATCAAAGGTTAGGGGATCACAATTTGAAAACAAAGCAAAATTTGTCAATGTGTCTTCAGTTGTATTAATTCCCTTTACCTCATAATCAACCATCTATGTAGGTCTCCTTCTATCCCTTTGCGGGCATGAAGTCATGGCTGTTGCAGATGAATCATGTGTTGGTTCATCATGCGTCACAAGTTGCTGCTCTGTATTTTTGATAAGCTGCTCTTCGCCATCTTCAAAATTACAGGTATATTTTGCTTAACATCACTCTCATTCCATTCCCAGAAATTGTCATAAAAAATTACATTGCGGTTGATGACAATATTCTTGGTGTGAGGATTGTATAACTTGTAAGCTTTAGAATGATCACTCACTCCAAGGAAGACACATTTTTCGCCTTTGTCATCTAACGTCTTCCTTTTCTCATTTGGAACATGGGCATAAGCTACGCATCCAAAAATTATGAAGTGATCAACTGTTGGTTGATGACCACTCCAAGCCTTCTCTGGTGTCATATTTTGAACTGCTGATGTTGGACTTCTATTCAGAATGTGCATGCTCCAGTTGACAGCTTCTGGCAAAAAATTGTTTGAGACTTTGCTTGTCGTCAGTAGGCTTCTCACCATGTTTAGGAGTGTCCGATTCTTTCTTTCACATATGTAATTTTGTTGTGGTGAGTAAGCTGCTATCAACTGTCATTTAATGCCATATGTGTCATAAAAATCTGTAAATTCATGAGAGTTAAATACTTTGCCACAGTTTGTACGTAACACTTAGATTGGACATCCTGCTTCCTTCTTAACAATTGCTTTGAAGATTTTGAAAGCATCTAAGGCTTCATATTTTTCCTTTAAAACATAAGCCCAAAATTTTCGACTCAAGTCACCAATGAAAGTAATCATGTATCGTTTACCTCTATTGGAAATAGGATTGATCGACCCACAAAGATCAGAATGCACAATTTGCAATAACTTTTTTGCACTTTGGGCTTTTCCTTTAGGAAAAGGATCTCTGTGTTGTTTGCTAATAGCACATTCCTTACATACTTAGGTTAGAGTTGAGAGCATTGGAAGGCCACCAACCATATTCTTTTGTTGAAGTGTTTTCAAACCATTGAAATTGAGATGACCATATCAAAAGTGCCATAGCCAAGCTTCATCTTTGAGTCTGGTAGAGAAACAAATTTGAGGAACATTGTCCAGGTAAAGAGGAAACATCCTGTTTGCTGTCATTTGAGCCTGAGTAATCAGTACCAATTTATCATTAAGAATGCAACACACTCCACCTCTGATTCTAATCTCATAACCTTTTTCTTGTAGTTGACCAATACTTAACAAGTTGCTCTTCAAATCCGGAACAAAAAGGACATTAGAGATTATATGCAAATTATTCCCTTTTTCCTGTAATAAAACTTCAGTGTTGTCGCCAAACTTCACATCATCTCTGTATTACTCATCCAACTTGGAGAAGGTTGATTTTTCATCGTACATATGATTACTGCAACCAGTGTCTAGGTACCACACATGCATGTTGGTTTCTTCTTTGGTATTGTAAACCATCAACAAAGATATCTCCTCACGTGTTTCTGCAAAATTCAAATTTTCTCCATTCTCTTTAGACAAATCAGTTTTGCATTCATTTTGATATTGCCCATACCTGTGACATCGATAGCACTCAATCTTCGATTTGTCTACTAACTTTGAGTTTTCAGTTGTTAGTTGGCGACCTCCACGTCCTCTTCCTCTGCCTCTTACTTGTCCTCTACCTTGAAATATGAAAGTGTTATCATCCTGAGATTTTTGCTGATGCAAATCCTGACCTTCATTATTGCTTCTGCCTCTGCCTTGTCCAAGTCCTTGTCCTCCTCTCTTATAATTATTGGAGTAGGTTAACAATGCTTGCTCCTCTTTATCTTGATTGTTCATTTTCTGCTCAGGAACTGATAGAGATCCCTGCAATTCATTAAGTGAAAGAAGGTCCAAATCTTTTGATTCTTCAATTGTACATACCACATAATTGAACTTAGGTGTCATTGAGCGAAAAATTTTCTCGATCACAGTCACATCTTCCATCTTTTCACCATGAACCAGCATCTTGTTGACAATTGCCATTGTCCTTGAGAAAAAATTAGAAATTGACTCTCCCGACTTCTTCTGGAGTAATTCAAATTCCTGATGAAGTGACTGAAGTTGTTGCCACTTTGCTTTTGCTAAACCTTGAAACTTCTTCTTCATTGAGTCCCAAATTTACTTGGAACTATCCTTGGAGAGAATTGTCTCCAAGATTAAACGATTTATAGTTTGGAATAGATAGTTCTTTGCCTTGAGATCCTTTAACTTCAAACCTTCAATTTCTGCTTTATGTGCATCTGACACTGCTATGTCACTTGGTGGTTCAGGAATTTCATTCGAAACGACTTACCAGTACTCCTTTGATCACAAGAAATTTTCCATCAACATGCTCCAATGATCATAATGACCATCAAAGCAAGGAATCGAAGGCTGAATGAAATTCTCATTTGCCATTGCTCGTAGTGAATACCGAATTTGTTGCTGTAAAACAAAATTCTCAAATCTCATTTTTAGTGTTTACTCTCTATCACTCTTATTTTTCTCTCTCACAAGTTACTACTGTAACACACACTTGTTTTGCTATGATACCACTGTTAACTGAAAGAGCAAGAATTAAGATGAGAAAGTGCTTTTTCTGCATTCGTTTATTCATTACTGATAATGCCTTTATATATGCTAATACAAAACAGAAAATCTCATTATTTCAGGTAACAAATCTGTAGGAAATAAAACAACTAAACACCTAAAGGATAAGACAACTAGAAATTGAAATAAACAAGAATTCTAGGAGACTTAGTCTAACTACTGGATAATTTATTTCAACAATACCCACATAATATCCACATAGAGGTTCAGTAGTTTACATATATTATCCATATAGGATGCCGATATATTAAAAAGGGAAAAAAAAAATTTCCTGCATATACGAAAACGAAGAAAAGAAAACATGTAGGGGGGGGGGGGGAAGAAGAATGAGACTAGTAATTGAGTTTGCTAACAAGTGCCAAAGCATTGCTCGTAAATCTAGAAAAATTGTATACGTTTTTCCTGATCTTGCTCGTCAATATTACGTTTGCCTTTATTCCATCAAATCCATCTGTGCATGTATATTCATCCGTCATCGCTGCACTAAGATAAGTCTTTATATCAGCAATCACAAATTCCGCATTAGTCGACCCTTTTAGATTGTTCAAAGCCTTCTGTGCTTGCCTGAGCTCGTCGATGCTGTCGCTGAGTTGGTCAATGCAATCTTTAACTACTGCAGTTTCACTCTTGCTCAATCTTTTCTGCCTAGACAGCGTTTTGACCAGTGCAGATGTGTTTTTAGCAACTCCTAGGGTTATGGTCAAGGCAGTGTTGCAAAGGGTTACGTCATTAGTTTTGATGGTGGAGGTGTAGGGGAAGAGGGAGTTGTAGCAGAGTTTAGGGTACGTGGTGGTGTTGCAGGCGGTTTTGAGGTAGTTCTTGTATATTGTTTTAGAAGACTTGCAATTGGTGGTTTTGGCGATGGGTGTTGCTGCTATAGACGTTTGCAAGTTCGATATGAATAGAAGAGAAAGAAGAGCAAATGTGAGAAACTTGAGGCATGGATTTGATGAATATAGAATAACCATTACTGTCATTTCCAAATCTCTTTTTCTCTTGGAATGTACAGGTAACATGTGGGTGTGGAGAATCCCAAAAAATCCCAATATTTATAGGGTAGAAAATATTTTGTTAGGTGGTGTGGATCCATTTCCAATTTTTCACGTATCTTGTACTTGTGGGCTATAGATACTAAGGAAAGGGAAAAATAGAAAATATGATTTGAATGAAAGATTGAGAAAAGAAAAAGATGAAAATATGCAGAAGGCACATGCATGATGGCTGTAGATTATTAGATATTGTATGTACGTCTTCAATGGTTTAGGCCTTGAGGTGACTTGGATCCCGTCCCGCATGTGTTTCATACAGTAAATTAATTTCATACATGCATTAGATAGACTGAGGAATTAAAATTGGATTAAAATAATATAATAGCATGAATCAAACTATATTGTTTTAATAAATTTATAAAATATGGAGTTCATATTTTGACAGCAGTACCAGCTGCGCTGCTTGACACCCTGAGAAATGATGCCGTGAGGATATCTTGACTGCGAAGGATGCAATTGTTTCTGTGTTTCGTTTTCAGATTTTTTCGCTCTCCATTTCAATTTAAAAAAAATGTAATTAATTTTATATATTAATTAGATCTTGATTATAACTGGAGTTTATAATTCCATAATATCACAGATAATTATTATTATTCAACTACGGGGAGTGTTTTGATAAGATTATATTATTTCTTTAATTGAGAAGCCTTCATTAATAAGATTATATATTAAATACATTGATAACTTAATTGATAAGACATGGAATTCTTTCAAAATCCTAGCTGCCATCTTTTTTTTTTTTTCATCCAAATTCTTTACCTAGACAATTTTTAGAAGTCAATTCCTAGTCATGTTGGCTAGAAATTGTCTCTCTCTTAATTTTTCTATTTCGTCATTTATTTTCTTGAGTAAAATCTAAATCTACTATTTCTTAAGTTTATTTATGTTTATTTCTTAGATTTATATATTTAAATGTGTTTTGTTTTATTTTCTTTACTAATTAATTATCTCAGATTTGACTGGATTTATATATCTATATATTAGATATGTTGTATTTGTATCTTATGAATATAAATTTAATATTTATGTGTATTATTTATCTTATTTTATTATTCTTTTGAGAATTATATTTCTTTCTTCATTAAAGTTGGTTTTGAGTTTATTTCTTGTTTAGTTCTTAAATTTTGTAAATTCACTTTTGATTGTGAACTTCAATTTATCAATAATATTTAAACCATTGAGCTTGTTAAAGTCCATGTGAGTCGATTTGTGATTATATTTTCTGTCCGGTTATAATTTTAAGTGTTCATTCATTTCAATTGAAAAATATAGTTTTTACTTTTTTATATATTTTTTTATTTCTTAATATATCGTTATTATTATTATATCTATGGATTAAGTTGTGCAATTCATTAATTTTATGAATAAAATTCATATTTTTTTCTAAAAAAAAATGAATTGATAAGGAAATAATATTTCCACTTAACGGTTTTCAATTTGATGATATTAAAATTATTTAAGCCCAAATAAAAAAAGATCTCCCTGATTAGCCTATTAGATTCATTGCAACTATTCAAATCATAAATCCCTCTTCCTCATGTCCATCGATCACTTATATTTATTTCTGAGCAATGAATAGAGTCTAAAACAATTTTTTAATTTTCCAAGCAAAGGCCGTTAATTAACTACCACTGAAGGAACGCCAAAAGTCAAGGCCCAGGTAGAGAATTAGTCTATGTGGCCATGTCGTAAACATATCACCTGTCCCACATGGATCCCATGGCGCCGTGAATTTATGCTGGAGGGAAGGCGCTGCACGTGGAGATCGATCCGGCGCGAGGGAAGATTATCTCCGTCGTTCACTTGCCATCTAATTTCCGCTTGGCATAAACTCTCTGGACTTTATTTTTACACTATATTTAAAATGATATAGACAAAAAAGAAAATAAGAAAAAAAATAAATATATTTAGATAAAAAGAAGAGAAAAGATAATTAATTGATTTTCTCTTATTTGAAAAGCAAAATATGAAAAAAAGGAAAATATTATTTCATATATTTTCAATATTATCCTTTATTCAAGAAAATATTTGGATATATAATTGTATTGTATAATGATAAAAAAATAATTATTTTATAATTTAATTGATTTTATATGAATAAAAATTTTTATAATGATAAATATAATGTTAATTCTAAAAAAAATCTACCATTAGTTTTTGATATTTTACATGTTAACAAAATATATTTATACATTGAGTTTTATTTTTAAATATTGGACATTAATTTTAAAATTAAACATTAAATGCTAATATTTATCAAACATTATTTTTCAATATTTTGATATTCAATCATTGAACATTAATTGGTAAATGCGAAACTAAAAAGACACTAAGTAAAAAATGTCATAAGATTTTGAGACAATTAATTTCAAGTAAAAATTTTAGATAAAATTATTTTACTAATTTTATAATTTAAATTCACTTTATGTTGATTTTAAACAAAAAAATAAAATAACTTCAATTCATTATAAATTTATCCTACACAATAAATTTTCATATAATTAACAATGATACGTGAATTTAATTTTAAAATTATAATATTATTTTATCATAATTTAAAACACAAGTTTTTTCCAAGGAGACTCACAATTGTAAGGGTTCTATTTTGGACCATCATATTCTTAAAATTAATATTGGTTGAAGTAGGAGTAGAAAGGGATATTAATCTGATTAAATATCCATTTTATTTGATGGTTGATAAAATATTCATGACAAATGAAGATTTTCTTTTCATGATGAGATTGATATCATTTTTTACTAATGTCCCTCCAAATTCCCTTGAGCCTTTTAAATTATAGACACGTAACATATCATTTGATACTTTCAATGGACATTCAGATGAAATCCTTGATTTACAACATCGGTCTTACTCAAAATGAGAATTTACAGTACAAAGTGTCGGTGTTTGTAAAAGTGTATGAGCAGCATTGTAAATTCATAAAAATTCTCTCATTCTCTCATTTTTTTCTCTTTATTTTGGAGAGAAAATACAGAGGAAATATCTTTAATTTTCTTTCTCTCCTTATTTTCCTTCCCTTCCCAAACAGAAAAAAATGAATTTTTTCCTTATTTTCCCTCTTATTTTTCTTCCTCCCAAATAGGGGCTTGGAGTATATACCCAATTGCTTTATGACAAACTTTTGTGGAAAAAGACTAGAGATCGCGAATATATGAAAAATAAATGGATAAATAAAAAATTCTAAGTGAATGGAAAAAAATTATATTTGAAAATTAGTATAATTATTATTACCATCATAGTTATATTTAAGTTTTTAAATTTTTTTTATAAATATAAAGTAAAAAAATATAAAAATGAATTAAAAAAATGTAAAAATAATGCTAAAATAAACAATTCTATATTTAATTTAAAAACATTAAAACTAATGCCAAACACATCCTAAAATGTGATAGCACTGTAAAAAATAATGAAGGTTGTACCTATCACTGTTCTTTTATTATCATCATATACTTCTTTAAAAAGATGATTGGTATTATTATTCGAATAGCTAACTTTGAGATAGGAATTAAAATAATTTTTTATAATTGATTATAAAATTTTTATCAATATAAAATTTATAAGTCAGTAATTGATTTTAAAAAATAATATTTAAAATTTTATTTTAAAAAATAATATTTAAAATTTTACTCATAATTATTGAATTAAATTAATAATATAACTAAACTAATCTTTACAAATATTTTTTTATACACACCAAGTTATGATTCACTCAATTCGTATAGTAAGTTTAAGAATTTTCCAAGATGATCAAGAATCAAGAATAAACTTTAATTTTCAAATCTCAACTAAATCTTTAGAAAATTTATTTTTAGCAACCTAAGTTATAAAAATTCAAAATTTGTTAACTCAGATCTCTAAATTAACTAAACAATTCAAAGATCATAATTAATCAATTTGTAAAATTACTAAACCTTCACTTTACAATTTCGCTAACTACTATAAAAAAACTCAAGAAGAGAAATCAATTTCACAATAAGCAAAAGCTTAAAAAAAATAATAATGGCTACTTATTTTATTAATGTTGAATAGGAGAGGTTTAAATAACTTACAAAACCTTAAAGAACTCTGAAAAAAATCATCTAATTCAGTCTTACAAATGCCTTAGCTGAATTTACAAGAAACCTAAACCTAAATGGATAAATTAGTTAATTAAAACTAAACAACAAAAGAAAGCATGCTATTAGCCAACAAGATTTGGCCATGCTTGCTTCTAGAAATAAAACTCCTTTAATTAAGGTCCTTACAAGATAAAATAGCTAATTAAGGGATCCTAGCTATGCTAGAATGAGAATTTCACCAATGAGAGTTTTTATTGAAATCCTTCCAAATTTTGGAAGATCTTGAAAGAATCTTGCGAATTTTGAATGTGTCTTGAATAATCTTATCAATTTTGAAAGGAATTTTGAAAAATATTATCTTGTCCAAATATCTCATATATTGTCTTAAGATGACTAAATTTAATCTTAAAATAACTATTTTTAACTTACCTTGTCTTTAAAACATGTTATGGCCGAATTAAGACGTTTATTTTGGGACAAAAACTTGTATTTAGGATACAAGCTAATTAGTTAAACTTGTCTTGTTTTACCAAGTCTTATTCTAAACTCACATATTCAACTTGGGTTATATTTGTTAGACTTTTCATCAGTGGCCCATTGAAAGTATTTTGAACCAAAATTATATTTATTTGGACTTTATTTAGGATTGGATGACTCAATAGTGAAACTCCTAAATACCTTAAGTGGACTATTTTGGGCCTAATACTCCATCTTCAATTGGGCCAAGTTCATGCACTGTCTTCTTTTGCACAAAAGTTTCAATAATTTCTTTAACATTTTTTAGTTTTTTAATTGTTATTGAACCTTAGATTTGAATTGGATCTTTAGGCTTACTTCTCTTACTTGCATCATTTTTAAAACTTAAAAATATAATAATTTTACGTAAAAAATACAAATTTACGACAATACCAACATGCTCTAAGTACAGTGGATGGTACTTATGGTGGCCGCTAAAAACCTACGAAGGTACAATAATTTTAAACCCTTCAAATTTAACGAGTAATTGAGCTACGGGCAAATCTAATTATTTACTGTAACATAAAATTAAAAAATGTAATTATATAGATAAACATATGAGCAAAATTTAGGGAGAAATCTATAAAGTTTTAAAAGAACCAATTCTTTTAGGCTTTTGTAGCACTTGACTGACTTTTTAAAAAAGTGCTATGATCCAATTTTTTTTTAAATTTTTTTGTAGCACTTGATGTGCTTATTTTCATTTCGTTATTGTGGACCTTTGTAAGAGGGCTACTAAGTAGCTGCCATCGAAAAATTTGCAGTGGCTCTGGATTCCCCCACTTTATTTTAATTATGGGCTGCCAGTTCTCTATATATACTATTAACCAATGATTCTGCTGATTAACATTTGTTTTTAGATTTCCGAAGTAATGATTGCACATTACATTTCAAGTAATTTCAAGAGAGATCATAAAAACTATAATTAAAATAAAGTGCCTTTTAAAGAGAAAATGGGAAATGGGAAAACGATTCTTTTCACATATAAATTTATGCTACACCGAATGTATTATTTGGTTTAAATCATTAAATCCAATTAAATTATTTCGATTATTTTGTTTAATTTTGCCATCTAAATGATTTAATTTGCATTCTGACTTGATTCCTAAATTTCTAGATATTGAACCAAACTATAAATATATATAATGATAATGATTTTACATATTTTTATAGTGACTGAAAGCTTTATTTCAAACTCGAACAATTATTAAATTATATGTTTGATAAATTATTTTCAAAATGTGAAATTCTGTATTTATCTTTATTTTTATCAAATATGCTTTTGTTTATAATTATTATAAATTGTTAAAATTTTTATAACATATATGAAAATCAGAAACAATATTAGAATCGAAACCAAATTGGAAAATTTGATTAGGATTTGATTTAATTTGAAAAATAACAAACTGAAATTTATTAATTTAATTTGATATTTTATTCTAAAACATTATCGAACTAGATGGTACAAACCCATAATTGCATGTATTAATTGTACTCACACGCTATTTTAGAAAAGATAGTAGGATACTGAAATTAAATTGGAGTCAATATATACCCCACCGACTATCGATTATAATAATGAAGAGCGCTATTGAGTTGCGGAACAGCCACCACTGACTTGCAGTTGCAGCTATCACAACATGATATTGCAGAATTCAGTTATTTACATTTTTTTTGAAAATTTTCACTCTTTTATGAAAAGGTAAAAAACTATAAGAATAATGTGAATAGATTTTACTAAGATTTTAATTATTTACATTTCTTTGAAGAGTGTAAACATATTCAAAAAAAATGTAAATAATTAGAATCGATACATGATCTATTTATTATCACGATACATTCAAAAGAAAAAGTGCTTTTCGATAAAAGCATTTCCTGTTGGAAGAATTATTTGACTCCCAATCTTAAAAACAAACAACCAAACAACAAAAACTAAGATACAACAATCATATCAAATAAGCTCAACAGCTGCAAATAACAACATTTTAAAAAGAAATCAACAAATTCATCTAAATGGTGGATACCGAAATTTGTGTTCAACCAAAATTTCAGTGGAAGTAGTATAACATATAGGTTCATCCAAGAACAGGACATGGTACTTAAAATGATGAGACAAAATTTCTAGGCCAGACTATACCCCAACAACATTGTCTATTATGAATTAATATTGAAGAAACACCATACTATACCGATCAACTTCTAGCTAATTTCTCCGTGACAAATTTTAATCGTTTTTTTCATCCGTGAACCTGCCCTATCTCTTCTTTCTCCGAAGGATTGAGTTTCTGTGTTAGTCCTCAATAATTCAAGAAATTGTGCCCCACAACTTCACAGTTCCATTAAATTTTATAGGTCACATTACCCTTTTGAAAGAAAAGAGTTATTATATAAATAGAGCACCGCACCCTTACTCGCCGATCATCCACTACACCTTACCCCTCAAAAAATTCATTAGTTGTTCATTAAGTACTCCTAGATACAAGAATAAGGGAATCTTTCACATGTTCAAGGCAGTCCCCTTGGCATATGATCATCATTCTATGTCTAGCTTTCTCCTGCATCGAAAAGATTTCTTAGGCAGCAAAAATTCAACCCCATTGACTGGAGTCTAGTAATAGTGATGATTTTATTAAGACATCATGGGAAGTTACTAGGTATCCAGACCTATGTTACCAAACTCTATCAGCGTATGCTAGCAGTATCCAGGACAACCCTACACAACTAGCCAATGCAGCTCTTAATGTGAACCTAAAGAGTGCGGAATCCACTTCAAACATGGTGCTAAAGACGTTGAAAGCAACTTAAGGCCTAAAGAAGCTGCAGCCACAAGGGACTGCGTGGAGAACTTGGGAGACTCGGTTGATCAGCCATAGCAATCTTTGGTGATGATGAGAGATCTTGAAGGCCCTGATTTTCAGATGAAATTGGCCAATATACAGACATAGGTAAGTGCAGCCTTGACAGATGAGGATAATTGTATAGATGGGTTTCAAGAGAATGCTGTAGATGGGAAAGTTAAGGGCACTATAAGGGGATACATTGAAAGAGTTGCTCAGTTAACTAGCAATGCATTAGCTCTTATTAACAAGCTAGTTAATTAATTATTGTCAGTTGATCACGTATATATATATATATATATATTGTATAATGAAGTCAATTTCGTTTAAGTTACTAATACTGTCCTTGTTTCTCGTAATGAAAAAAGTGTGCCGAAATTAATCCACCGTAAAGCATATAAAAATGACAATTTTATCTTGGAGTCGTGTTAGATTGTTAGCAAAAGACATGTTACTGCTTGAATAGGAATTATAAATTTCAATTTTGTTCGTTCCAATCTAATTATTAATTTGTTCAAGACACGGATATACTTTAGTTTGATTGTATATCTTGTAATGCAACAAATTAATTTTCTGTAATGCCCCCATACATTAAATTCATGATCCTCATGTGCAAGTATCTTAATAATAATAAGCTAATTACCCGATTCTATTGAGTTTAGTACAAATGTATTTCATTTTTATTATTAGAGAGGACGACTTACCTCCAGAAGATATAAAATTTAAGATAAAAAAGATTAAAGCAAAAAAGCTACGCAGACCCAATTATAGACTTCGACATTAACGGTAAATTATTATGGAGGCGTTTACGCTACCTACTTTAGTTTTTATAAGTTTATAGGAAAATAAAGGATCACTCGATTGTCACTTTTTATGCAAGTTTGATTAACTGTAATTCAAGGGATAGAGACTATATCATCAGGATTTGAATCTCCAGCTTGCTGTATTATCTATTAATTTTTAGATTAGCAATTTATTTTATTAATTATTCTTCATAGTTACACTAATTATACCTTACGTGAGTGAAATCATGTAGTATGAGGTAAGGGATTGAAGTTAAAACCAAACTGTATTATTCAAGAAAGAAAAAAAGTAGATGGGCTTGTACTAAATAAGTGCTGTTAATTATTTATACTTATCAAACGATCTTAATTTGCCCGTCTTTCTTCTTCATTAGCTCATTCTCTGCAATGAAAAAATTCAATTCAATTCCCTGAACACTGAATTTATCGTTATAAACCAGATCGACAAAATGCTTAGCTGCCATATATAATTATTCACAATATAAAGATTCAATTCATGAAAAATTACCAGCCAAGTGCAACAGAGACAGTAAACCAAATATAGCACTGGCTAGAATGTAACGTAGATGAGGAAGGACAATATCGGAGGCCAGCCGCCACCCTAATTAATGATTTAAAAAGTTTTGTTTTCTTTTCCTATGGTCCAAGGGAACGAAAAGTTGGCTAAGTACCCAACTTGGCGTCTATTTCGCCAGTTGCCAATGCCCAGCACATTAATATACAACAATGCGTTGAACCTCTATTATGGTTTTAACGTTTTGCATCCAAAAAGATGAATCCTTTTGGCCATACTTCGGATAATTAAAGTTCATAAGAGTGCCACTTGAATTTTTTTGGGTCCTAGTTTTAGATATTAATCCTTTTTCTTTGAGACTAATTTTGTCTAAATTCTCTATTAAATAAAAATAAATATTTAATCATTATATACTTATGTTATTATCTCCTAATAATATATTTTAATTTCCAATTTTTATTAATTTTTATTTTATAGCTTACATTTATTTATATTGTTTTCTTTCAATTGTAACTTTGATTTAGTATTAATTAAAATATTTTAAGCAATTTATTTATTTTTTTAAAAATAACTAATACTTATTATTTATGTATATAAATCTTAAATTTTATAAATTTTATATCAAGTATACACTTAATCAACAGTTTTATAATATATTTGATGCACCCAACTTAAAATTTTTTTTGAAATCTATCACTGAATATATATGTATGTTTGTGAGATTGTTTTATTTTTTTTTTTAACTTCTTATATACTAAAATAAATTAACATTTAGCTATTATGTATTTTGGCAACTTCATGTTTCTCACAAAAAATGACTCAATTAATATAAAGAGATAATTTAAATATTTGCAAGAAATAAGGTTTAACAATTTAATGTATATAAAAAAAAGTAATAACAATTTATCATTGCATTATTTTAAAAAATTATGATTTATTGAATTATGAATTATTGATTAATGATTTTTATAATAAATTATATTTCAATTCTCTCTCTCTCTCTCTCTCTCTCTATATATATATATATATATATATATATATATATATACACACAGTACTTGATTTTATTAGATTTTTATATATTAAAAGTGAATCAAATTAAATTAAATAAGATTTTGTGTAATTTTTTTTTTTTGCGTTTAATTGATTTTTTAGAAAAAATTGAAGGACCAAAATAGTTTTTTATGATCAAATTTTGGTTTGAAAATATATTTTTAAAAAATAAAATTTAGATATTGAAAGGAATAAATCTTAAAAAAAATAATAAGTCGAAGATTTTTTTTTTAATAATTAAGCCTTAAAACAACACGCTTTGAACATCATATTCAGGTTTTGACGTTTTATATCCAAAAATATCAATCCTTTTGGCCAATACGAGAGTGCCACTTGAATATTTTTGGGTCCCAGTTTTAGATAGTAACCCCTTTACTTTTTCTTTTAAAGAAAACATTATCCATGTTCTTTGAGGACTAAATGATCAGTTGAAAAATATCTTAAAATAAATTGAAGAGCGATACAATGCAGGTTGGGATTCAATCATTTTAGGATGATATCACAAAAATTATACGATATGTCAGTGTTAATTTCTAGGAAAAACTTAACCTAGTCATAGTAATAATAGATGCTGGTTTCTTCCTAACCAGTACCATATTGGGCTGTTGCCAACGTGATGGTTGTTGTTAACTGCCTATGTAGGCGCATTTCAATTTTTTTCCCCTTATAAAAGAATTTCCAAGATGTCATTAAATCTTCATTTCCTTTAATAAATGATATTGAAATCAATTTCGAGTTATTTTTAGAATTATGAAATTAGATTAACAAACTGCTCTCAACTTGCAAGCTATGGACTCAAAAATATCTTTCATGTACAAAATTTTTGGGACCTTGTTCTTCCCAATTGCTTTACCCCACTTGATATCATGATTGCATTTCGAATTCCCTAATTGTCCCTCATTATTTACTCTTTTTTTCCCTATAAATTAGGAACCTTCCTCCACCATTTTCATCATCACCCTCATTAGCTCTCCCAACCAAGAAAAAACAGAAAGAAAAAAAGATAGACATGGCTCATTCTTGTGCTAAATTCCTTCTTATTCTTCTTGCTACCAGCTTCTACATTTGCTCTAGCTCAGCTGCTAGAGATCTCAACCCAACAACCAGCACAGAATTTATAAGA
>CATIWR010365590.1:0-23585 GCA_949677035.1 Omphalea diandra
CTCTCTCTTCTGGTGTCATATACATAGATGTGCATCAAGTAAATGTTTGATTGTGTGTAGGATGGATAAAACCTATATGCATATGTATTTTGAACATGAATGATATGAGTTATGTAAATGAAAATGGTCGTTACACTTAGAGTGTTGGATGGGAATCTTAGAAAGATTAATAGCACTTGTATTATCACATTTAATAGGAATGTGATTAATTACTTTGCCATAATCCTTCAATTGTTGTTTCATCCAATGAACTTGGGTGCAACAACAACCCACAACAACATACTTGGCTTCTGTGGTGGATAAGGCAATCGACATTTGTTTTTTGCTAAACCAAGATACTAAGCATTCTCCTATAAATTGGCAAGTCCTGGAAGTGCTTTTTCTATCTAATAAGCTACCCATATAATCCACATCCGAATATCCTATGAGACTAAAGGATGAATCCCTAGGATACCATAACCCTAAGTGAATAGTGCTATACACATACTTAAAAATTCTCTTAACAATATTTAAATGCGATTCTCTAGGAGAGGATTGGAACCTAGCACACATACAAACACTAAACATGATATCTGGCCTAGAAATGGTAAGATAAAGTAGAGATTTGATCATATCTCAATATCTCTTTTCATCTACCGTCTTACCCAATTCATCTTTATTTAGCTTGATGGTACCACTCATAGGGGGTCTTGGCTACTTTACAACCATCCATGCCAAACTTCTTTAGTATTTCCCTTATGTACTTGGCTTGGTTGATGAAGATCCCTTCTTTGGTTTGCTTGATTTATAGACCGATAAAGAATTTGAGCTCTCCCATCATGCTCATTTCAAATTCCCTATTCATACACTTAGCAAAATCCTCACAAAAAGGCTCATTAGTAGCACCAAAAATGATATCATCAATATAGATTTGAACAATTAGTGTATCATGCTTATGCATTTTAACAAATAGTGTGGTGTCCACCTTTCCTTTTTCAAAATCATTTTTCAAGAGAAATGAACTAAGCCTTTCACACCAAGCTCTTGGAGCTTGTTTCAATCCATATAAGACTTTGTTCAATTTAAAAACATGGTTTGGAAAATAATGTGACTCAAAACCAGGAGGTTGTTCAACATAAACTTCCTCCTTAATGATTCCATTAAAAAATGCACTTTTAACATCCATTTGAAAAAGCTTAAAATTCATGTGGCATGCATAAGCTAAGAGTATCCTAATGGCCTCTAATCTTGCAACTGGGGCAAAGGTCTCATCATAATTTATGCCTTCCTCTTATTTGTATCCCTTAGCAACCAATCTAGCTTTATTTATAGTGATAAGACCTTGCTCATCTAACTTGTTCCTAAACACCCATTTGTAACTTACAATGGAGTGTTCTTTAGGCCTAGGGATAAGTTCACATAACTTATTTCTCTCAAATTGGTTGAGTTCCTCTTGCGTAGCAAGTACCTAACTCTCATCATCAAAAGCCTCATCAATTGATTTTGGCTTAAGTTGAGAAACAAAGGCAAGATTATTATCTAAAGGGTTAAGTTGAGATCTAGTACTTACACCCTTAGAGGTATCACTAATGATCAAGTCCTTGGGGTGATACTTGGAAAATCTCTAATCTTTGGGTAGATCTTGGCTTAGCTCATTTCTTTATTGATGTTGTGGCTCCTCATCTTCCTTTGATGATTCACCTCCTTCCTTGCTTTTGTCCTCTCTTCTTGTGGTGTCTTCCAATTCTATCTTTTCAAAATCACCTACAAGATCATCAATGAAAACACCTTTCCCAAGATCAAGTTTACTAGATTCATCAAACACAACATTCATAGACTCCTTAACTACTATTAAACTTTTGTTAAAGACTTTATATGCCTTGCTTAGGGTGGAATAGCCCAAGAAGATTCCTTCATTGATTTGGAGTCAAATTTCCTAAGATTATCCTTGGTATTTAAAATATAGCACTTGCATCCAAATACTCTTAGGTATAAAATCTTGGGTTTTCTACCATTCCATAGCTCATAAAAAGTTTTATTGAGAACTGGTCTTTTGAAAACTCTATTAGCAATGTAACATGAAGTATTAATGGCTTCGACCTAAAAGTAATTCGGTAAGAAATACTCATTGAGCATGGTCCTAGCCATTTCTAGTGTTCTATTTTTTTCTCTCTACAACACCATTTTGTGGTGGTGTCCTAGGAGTTGAAAAATTATGAAAAACTCCATTCTCCAAATAATAAGGTTCAAAAGACTCATTTTGAAATTTCTTTCCATGGTCACTTCTAATAGAAGAAATGAAGTAACCTTTTTCATTTTGAACTCTTTTTGTAAAACTCTTGAAAGCTTCAAAAGTATCACTTTTATGAGCTAAAAAGGATACCCAAGTAAACCTAGAGTAGTCATTAACTAAGACTAGTGCAAAATGCTTTCCACCTAAGCTAACACTTCTAGTAGGTCCTATCATGTCCATATGAACTAGTTGAAGAGGTCTAGTAGAACTTACACCATTTTTTGCTTTGTGGGAGGCTTGATGTTGCTTCCTTATTTGACATGGACCACATGTCTTGTCTTTAGTGAAATTCAGTTTAGGAAGGCCTTCCACCAACTTTCCTTTGGATAGGCTTTGAAGAAGATCCATGCTTGCATGCCCAAGCCTTCTATGCCATACCTAAACTTCATTACTTAAAGATGTAAGACACTTAAAAGATTGGTTAGCCAAATTGTCTAAGTCAATTGAATAGGTATGACCTTTCCTTTCACCCTTAAAAATAACCTAATCATCCACTAAAGTGGTGACTCACCATTCCTTAGGATCAAAGGTGACTTTATTACCTTTGTCACACAATTGACTTATACTTAACAAATTATTTTGTAAGCCATTAACTAATAAAACATTATTAATTAATAAGCAACCATTCTTACCAATGGCTTCAATGCCAATTACCTTACTCTTGGCATTGTTACCAAATGTAACATCTCCACCTTCTTTTTCCTTCAATGTTGTGAATAGCTTTTTATTTCCAGTCATATGCTTGGAATATCCACTATCCATATGCCAATTGTTTAATTTGGTGGCTGCCACACTCCCCTACACAACAAAAGTGAGTTACCTTTTCTTCGGTACCTAAGTATACTTGGGTCCTAGGGGGTTAGAAGTTAAAGGGTCCTCTAATTTGAGATGAGTCTTCTGAATAAAACAATAAATGTTAACATGCCCATATTTCATGCAATAATGGCATTGAAGTTTAGAGTTATGAGTATTTCTTTTATGCACAACTTTAGTATGAGTAGGAGGCCTTCTCATACCTTAACTATGTGAATGTATGTATGTACATGTATGATGAGTAGAAGTAGAGAATTTCTTTTGAGAGTGATCGTGCTGTTTGTTGTACATGTAGGCATGGTTAGCTCTTTGAGTCTTGGCTCTTAAACTTGGGGCAGCCTTTCCTTTGCCCTTAGGATTAGGAGGCTTAGTGCTAGGAGCACTTTTTTTCCCAATTACCTCAACCCTTAAGGTTTGAGGTTTTGAAGATCTAACAAATGTGGTTTGAGATGATGAGGAGGCTTCATTGAATTCTAGACCATGTCTAATAAGTGGTGGTCTTTGTGACACAATCAATGTGTCTAAGGCTTCCTTTCCCTTATGGAACTTGGAGATTGAGCTTCTAAGCTCAATGACTTCTCTTTTTAGAGAGTCATTCTCCTTTCTTAATGAAGTCAATGAAGAAGATGATATAGAAAGATTATCCACAGATTTTTTGAGCTCATCATTAGATGCTCTCAATTCTCTTACAATGTCACTGAAGGATTTATAATCATCCTCTAATTTTTTACATTTTCTTTTGTGACTTGTATTTCTCACATATCATAGTTAGAGCCTATAGAAGCTCTTCATCTATCTCATCAAATTCAAAATCAGAATGAGAATGGGAAGAAGTACTTACCTCATTTATAGAATCTTCTTATGCCATAAAACAATTGTTGGCAACTTCTCCTTCTTCCTCTTCTTCATTTGAGCTGTCATCCCAAGTGGTTGAAAAGCTCTTTTTCTTTTCCTTTTCCCATATTTTCTTCTTCTTTAATTTGGGACAACCGTACTTGATGTGGCATTGCTTGCTACATTCATAGCAAGTGACATCGTTGGATCTCTCTCTTATACTAGAAGCTGTCTTATTGAAGCTTTTTCTTTCTTTTCTTCTTTTGATCAACTCCTTTGTCCTTCTTGAGAGCATTGCTAGCTCCTCTTTTTCTTTATCACTTTCTTCATCATTTGAGGTATTTTCTACCTCCTTCTCCTTTGTTAAGGATTTGACGGCTAGGGTTCTTTTTTTTTTTTTTTTCTAGTTTGTCTCCTTAGCCTTTTAGTTTCTTCATTTGCTCATCTTTTTGTAAGGCCAACTCATGAGTTAAGAGTTTGCCTATCGACACATATGTTAAAACCATCCCAATCTCTAGATTGGACTCTTAGATGCTACACACTTTAGCACCAAATTTATCTAAAGGAAGAGTTTTGAAGATTTTTGTGTTTACCTCATAGTTTGTGAGAGTCCTTCCAAATTTCTCCATGTTAGTGACGATAGATAGGAGCCTATTCATCATTTCAGTGATGCTTTTATGGTCTTTCATCATGAAAAGCTCTTATTCCATCACGTACATCTCCAAATGACTTGACTTAACTAGTGTTGTGCCTTCATGGTAGTTCTCAAGGGTCTTACAAATGGCATGTGTTGTTTGGCAATGTTGCACTCTTCCAATCTTTTTCCTTAAGAGAGAGCTTAGAAGAATGGTCATTGCCCTTTTGTTTTTACCATTTGATCTCCTGTGAGCTTCAACCCATTCTTCCCTTGGGATAAGTTCTTCAATTCCATCCACTCTTTAGTGGGTGCCTTCCATTCTTTGACAACCATATCCCAAAGATCCACCCCATATGTGTCAAGGTAGATTTTCATTCTATACTTCCAATGAGTATAGTCAAATCCATCAAAGTGAGACTTTAAGTGTGAGTCAATTCCCTCTTGTGCCATTGATCTTTTCTCACCCAATTAAGGCTAGAATGTGAGACTTTGCTATGATACCATTTGTTGGCCCTAGGCACCAATAAGGGGGGAGGGGGGAGGAGTTGAATTGGTGTATAAAAAAAAATTAAAGTTAAGGGATAGAAAAGAATAAACGATGAGGCACATGATTTATAGTGGTTTGGGTATAATCGACCCTACGTCCACTCCCCAATTCTCTGTAATTGGGTGTTTCACTAACTTCAAATGGTGTTTCTAAGCTCACACCTAACTTTTACACTTTTTGTTTCCAAGGCTCACACAACAACCTTTACATTTTGAGTTTTTAAGGCTCACACAATAACTCTTTAGTGTTTTTATGGGCTCACACTACAACTTTTACACTGGGTGTTTAATGCTCACACTCAACACTTACAATCTCATAAAGAAGAGAAGAAAATGAGTAACCAAAGATTAAGAGATTTAACACAAGTAATAAATTATCTATCTATCTTATTTATCACTATTTGGTGGAGTATTTATACCCCATAGCCACCAAAGAGACGTTAGTCTTTAAAGCTCAATAAATTTTCAAGCCATGCTAGGTAGATTCTGCATTAATTGCATGCCAAACTGGAGTCGCAGTCGCGAAATCCAAGTTTCCATATGAGAGGCAAAAATTGCTATGAAAAATCCATTTGTGTCTAACGACTAGTCCACGTGACAACTTCTTATTGGTCCATCAGGAAAATATAGTCGTTGTGTTCTAACTACCCACAAAAGTCGCGGTCGCGGTTCTTCATTGTACAGGACGCGACTGAGAACATGAATCTTTCTGTTTGAAAGAAAATCTTCTTCTTTTAGAATCGCGGTCGCTACCCAAAATATTACTCTTATGATTTTTGTTCTCCAATGGATACATGGGACACTTAGCCTGCTATGATTATGGACTGACTTCCCTCTTTAATCACTTTGAAAGTCGCGGTCGCGACTGAGGCATGACACACATCGTGAATTCGTCTGTGACTTTGGCACTCCCATCTTTGGATGAGTCACGATAGTGATGATGCCCATGAATCCTTCTAGTCGAGTTTCAACCTTTGCTTGAACTAGGTGCAGTCGCGAATTATAAACCACTGATCGTGAATTTGGATGAACTTTGCCTACTTGAGGATTATGAAATCCTTTCAACTTTTAATGGAAAAACTAACTTAATTTCTACAAGACAACACTCAATTGAAACATTAGTCATGATCAATCTCCTTTGTCAAGATCAAAAGAGGTCCAAGACTTAAGATTAACCATCCTAGTCTAACAAGGTGTAATAGAAGGAAGAGAGTTAAAACAAAAAGAAAGAAAAGAGAAGAAGAAGGAAAAGAAGAAAAACTGTGGTAACTAAGAAGAATCTTGAGGTTTTCTAGCTTTGGTGAAAGGTATGTGATTCCATATATGTTCCCTCATGAAATTTCTCCTCCATGGCATGTTAATGTGAGAGTTATAAAGTAATTGTAGTTAGGATTCATATGGAGATGTTGTTGATTGTGAATATAAGATCAATTCCTTTAATTTTATTTTCAAGGTAGACAGTTATACCCATGATTTCATAACTCTAGAAGAAGAATTAGACAAAGTTCAAAGCATGAAAGTTGTAGGATTATGTCTCATCTAAATGCCTATAAAATAGTTTTGGTAAATAAGTTGTGTGTGAAGAGATATGGCCCTTGATTGTGACTGGTAGTTGTTGAAACTTGCTTAGCTCTCAGTTCTATTTTCGAATTATTTTGTGGGGTTGGAATGGGAATTAGGTGAAGTGAAAAATATGAAAGTTGTAGTCTTATATCTTATCTAAATTATTGTAAAGCAATTTTGCTTAATATTTTATGTGCTAAGAGATATGTCACCTTGATTGGAGTTGATCCTGAGATTGATCATTTCATTTGATGACCTTAGAAGTTGAATTGTAGCATGTGTGAAACATAAAAAATGTTCATTTATATGTTAAACAATTTGACATAAATTATTTTTTCAATTTGACTTCTATGTTTTAGGATATGACTAAGTTTACGGGACTGTTTAGTGTATAATTACACCTAAAAGAGTGCAATTTTATAAAATTGACCATAAATTATGTAGTGAGTATTTTGAATTAAATTTTGGATATGTTGTACCCATATATGTCTATTTTAATTGAAAAAATAATTAGGTCATTTAGATTTGTGAGGAAAAATTAATTATAAAAAAAACCTACCAAGGTCACGATATTTTACTAGAGCATATATGCATAACAAGATGAAAATCTTACTTTATCATCATGGATTGATTTGGTGTATTGAAATAGGTCCTTAAGGCATTAAAGATAATAGTGGGAATAAACTGGGAGCATCCACAACTTAATAGCTTAAAAGATGAGGTAAGTAAATAACTAATGGTACTAAACATATGATTGGTTAAATGCTATGAACATATACTCAATGGAATGAAATGTTGTTTAATGAGATGATAATGATGAACACATTGATGAAAGGATTGTTATACTTTTGAATCATTTATTTTCATGAGACGTTGATGAATTATGACTTGGGAATGAAAACATGTTGTGATATAATTTGCTAAGGTTTATTTTGTTATTAGTCATTGTATTGCTAGAATTTTATGGATTTATAGGTGATTTGTTGACAGACTAATACTTGACGTTGTTGAGTAAGCAACAAAATCTTATAGCTTGTGTGGCAGGGATCTGTAGCCAGTGTGATAACAGTGCATGATAGCCTGTGTGGCAACAACATTTGATAGCCTATATGGTAATGATATCTATAGCATGTATGACAATAACATTTGATAGCCTATGTGGCAATGATATCTATAACATGTGTGATAATAACATTTGATAGCTTGTATAACATCCCTATCCACATTCATTAGCATTATTACATGAACATATTCATTGCATAAATGAGATGAAATCCCATATGAACATATGCATTAGATAAATGATCATTTAGTCATGCGATTTGTTGAAGCATGACAATGACACTTGCACCGTTATATTTAGGACACTTGAACATGAATACAGTGTTTGTATAGTTGCATGACAAATTGTCTTATGTTGTGTGCATGTTATAGCATCATAGATAATTGTGTTATAGAGCTTATTTAAGAGCATAAGGAGCATTTAGGGATTAAGAGATGGATGAAGGCGTTTAAGAAGTGAAGTAGAGGGACTAAAAGAGGAAAAGTGACCTTCTAACCAATGGAAATGAAGCACCATGATTTTACATTATTATAATAAGTTTATATCTACTAATTAAGGCAGAATTGAGGGGTAAGTTGGGAGGTATTGCAAAAAGAGAGTGAGAGGGAGCTAAAAAGAAGAAGAAGAGAGACAGAAGAGTGAGCTGCCTAAGGTTTTCTAATTATGGGATAATAGGCAAGTTAATTTATCTTCTTCTCACCTGAAATTAACCTCTCATGACATGTTAATCATGCATGGTTAGTGAGAATTATGGAGTAATTGAGGTAGAGGTCATGGATGAAAGTTGAATCCAAGAGAACTAGAGCTGTTTGTGTTATATTCTGCTGTTAGAGCAAGATTTTGTACCCATGATTTCATAACCCTAGAAGAGGAAATAGGAAAAGTGCAAAATATGAAAGTTGTAGCTTTATCTCTCATATAAACCTATGAAATGGTTTTGCTTGATTGGTGTGTGTGAGGAGATATGACTCCTTCAGTAGGACTAGGTCAAATTCGAACTGAGATGATCTCAGTCTTCTATTTTCTTATATTTTGATGGCCTTATGTTCTGATTTTGACAAAGTGTAAAACATAAAATTTGTAGGTTTATGTCCTTTTTAAATATCTATAAATCAATTTTGATTGATTTGCTATGTGGAAAGAGATATGGCTCATTGATTGGGACTGACTCTGTAACGGGATGAAACCTCACATTTCTTTTGAATCTATTTTCCAAGAATTTGATGGCCATAGATTCAGAATTTGATGATGGTCTAAACTTAAAAGTTGTATATTTATGCATGATATACATGCCTGTGAAATATTGTTGCCAAATCAAGCATGGTTGTTGAGATATGGTCCCTTCATCATGACTGGTTATCATCATGTTACAAACTAGCTTACCCTGAGATTTGGTCCTTTGTTTTGGTGACTTTATAAACTGAATTAGACAAAAAGTAAAACATGAAAAATGTTGCTTTGTATGTTTTGTAACTGGTGGTAGATTATTATTACAATTGGATTTGTACAATTTGAGATATACCTAAAAGTGTAAGACCTACTTAGACTAAGATGACACTGCAATAGGGACAAATTTAAAACTACACCACATTTTTTATGTGTCTGATATTGGCTTAAAATTTGAATATGTTGTATCATTATGTGTCCAGTTTATTTTAAAAAAAAATCAAGTAATTTGGATGAGTATATCTAGAGTTATTGCTGTGAGAGTATAGCAAGCTCAGGCTGCCATGTAAGGAAAATATGCATAAATATTAGGTCCACTTGCATGAATCATGTTATAGTTGCATAACAAAATGAAAATCTTGCTTCATCATCATGAATTGAATTGATGTATTGAAATAGGTCCTTGAGCCATTGAGGATAATAGTGGAAATAAGCCGGGACCATCCACAGCTAAATAAGCTTGAAGGATGAGGTAAGTAAATAGTTAACGGTACTATATGTATGATTGGTTAAATACCATAAACTTATATTCAATGGAATGAAATGTTGTTTAATGTGATGATATTGTGGAATACATAGATGAAAGATTGTTATACTCTTGATTTATTTATTTTCATCATATGTTGAAAATAATATTTGAGAGCCTATGTGGCAATGATATAATAACCTGTGTGGCAATGATAAAATAGCTTGTGTGGCATAGCCTATATGGCAATAATATAATATCCTGTATGGCAATGATATGATAGCCTGTGTGGCAAGGAGATGATAGCCTGTGTGGCAATGATAAAACAACCTGTGTGGCAATGATAAAATAGCATGTGTGGCAATGATATGATAGCCTATGTGGCAATGATAAAACAGCCTGTGTGGCAATGATATGATAGCCTATGTGGCAAGGAGATGATAGCCTGTGTGGCAAGGAGATGATAGCCTATGTGGCAAGGAGATGATAGCCTGTGTGGCAATGATAAAACAACCTATGTGGCATAGCATGTGTGGCAATGATATAATAGCCTGTGTGGCAATGTTAAAATAGTATGTGTGGCAATGATATGATAGCTTGTGTGGCAATGATATGATAGCTTGTGTGGCAATGAGATGATAGCCTGTGTGGCAATGATAAAACAACTTGTGTGGCAATGATATAATAGCATGTGTGGGAATGATATGTTAGCCTGTGTGGCAAGGAGATAATAGTCTGTGTGGCAATGATAATACAGCCTGTGTGGCATAGCCTGTGTGGCAATGATATAATAGCCTATGTGGCAATGATAAAACAGCCTGTGTGGCAATGATATGATAGCCTGTATGGCAAGGAGATGATAGCCTGTGTGACAATGATAAAACAACCTGTGTGGCAATGATATAATAGCTTATATGGAAATGATAAAACAGCCTGTGTGGCAATGATGTAATAGCCTATGTGGTAATGATATAATAGTCTGTGTGGCAATAAAATATAATAACAAGTGCGACAATAACCTTTGACAGCCTATGTGGCATTTGAGAGGAAAAACTCATTATTTCATACATGGATATGATGATGAGTTATTTATGTTTAATTATTGTTATGTTATTTGAGATTGAAGTATGATTTTGCATTTACTTATTGAGTATGCAAACTCACTCTTTTGTATGAAATCTTATTTCAGGAAGTGTAGACTAAAGAGTTCATCTAGTATACTTTTCGAAGTTGTTGTTCAGCAGTGTAAGAGAGGTTGGGCCAGTATGCAGTCAATTAGTATATTAGTTTGTTTATTCATGTATGTTTTATTGTAAATAGTTACTGAGTTGTGAACAAGAGACATAGTGAAAAAAAAATTTAATCAGGTCTTTTAAATGACAATGGATATACTTAGAGAGAAAATTAAATGATTATTAATTGGGGTGTCACAAGTTTTCTCATACCAACATGATGTGTGTGAGAGCATAGACATGCATGAATGGGTATAGGTATGTGTTTTTTGTGGATGTGTGAAATATCATGACTTTTGTTGTACATGTAAGCATAATTGGCCTTTTTAGACATAGGACTTGAGCCTTGTTGCACCTTCCCTTTGCCCTTAGGTGTTGGGTGTTTAGTGTTTTAGGTATTTTTCTTTCCAACAACTATGTGTTGAGGCTCTCATGAATGTAGTGGATGGAGATGTGGAAGAAGAGGCTCCATTAAAGCCTAGACCATGCCTAACCAAGGGAGGTCTTTGTGATACAATGGGTGTATCTAAAGCTTCCTTACCCTTATGAAACTTAGAGATAGGACCTCTAAGCTCAATGACTTCTCCTTTCAAAGAGTCATTCCCTTTTCTTAATGAGGCTAGAGATAAAGATGAGTTGGAAAGAATTTTCATTAACTTCTTTAGTTATTCATTTAAAGCTCTCAATTCACTTACAATGCTATTAAGGGATTTGAATTCATCTTCTAATTTATTACACTTATTCTTGTATGTTTTCATTTATGACTTATATTTGTCACATTTCATGATGGGATCTTCTAAAAGGTCATCATCTACATCTTCTAAATCATCATATTCGAAATAAGAATGAGGAGAGGAGCTCACCTTATTAGGAGAGTTCTCTTGAGCCATAAAGCATTTGTTTGCAATCTCTTATTCTTCTTATTCATCTTCACTTGAGCTACCATCCCAAGATGGTTTGAAACTCTTCCTGTTCTCTTTGCCCCCCTTTTTTCATCTTCTTCTTTAGCTTGGGGCACTCATAATTAATATGGCTTTGCTTGCCACACTCATAACAATCGACATCATTTGATCTCCCTTTGGGAGTTAGAGTTGCTTTCTTACAGTTCCTTATTTCTTTTCTTCTTCTAATTAGCTCTTTGGTCTTTCTATAAAGCATTGTAAGTTCCTCCTCCCCTTTGCCACTCTCTTATTCACTTAAGGCTATTTCTACTTCTTTTTCCTTTAAAGATGATTTGAGTGCCAAATTTCTCTTTTCTGGTTTTTTCAATTTCTTCCCTTGACCTCTCATTCTCTTCATTTCTTCATCTTTCTTTAAGGCCAACTCATGAATCAATAGTTTGCCTATCAAGACATCCATTGGCACCTTCCCTATTTTCGAGTTGGATTCTTGGATACTACACACTTTATCACCAAATTTCTCAAGAGGCAAAGATTTCAAAAATTTGGAATTTACCTATTGATTTGTGAGAACCTTACCGAACTTCTTCATGTTGGTGATAATAGCTAAGAGCTAATTTGTCATATATGTTATGCTCATTTCCTCTTTCATCATGAATAGCTCTCACTCATCACACACATCTCAAGTCAGCTGGATTTCACCAAAGTGGTGCCCTCATGATAGTTCTCTAATGCCTTTCAAATTCCATGAGCATTTTAGCAATATTGATCCCTTTTAATTTCTTCTCTTGACAGAGAACTTAAAAGGATTACCATGGCTATTTTATTTTTGCATTGGATCTTCTGTGTGCTTCAACCCATTATTCTCTAGGGATTAACTCATCACTCCCTCCACCACTTTGATGGGTGGCTTCCACTCTTTAGCAACAATATCCCATAGATCCACCACATCAGTATGTAGATAGATCTCTATCATATAGTTTCAATGAGTATAGTATGCTCCATCAAAATAAAGCTTGAGGTAGGTGTGGATTTATTCTTGTGCCATGATCTTTACTCATACAATTAAGGTTTATAGTGAGACGTGGCTTTGATACCACTTGTTGACCTAGTGCATCAAGAAGGGGGTTTAAATTGGTGGTTGTTTTTATAATTAAGAAGCTGAGTTCAAGTATTTTAAAGGTGAAAAAGAAGATGAGAAGAAATAACACAAAGGTTTATATTGGTTCGGGTATTAACAAACCCTATATCCACTCTCGAATTCTTCATAATTGTGTATGTTACTTCATTAAATTAGTGTTTCCAAGCTCACACCAAACTTCTACAACTTATGTTTATGACTTACACAATAACCTTACAACTTGTGTTTTTTAGGCTCGCACAATAACTTCTCTCAAGTGTTTTGTATAGGCTCGCACTTCAACCTCTTACAAAATTTTTGAATCTAGGCTAACTCTCAACCTCTTATAATAGTGTTTATTGCTCACACCTAACAATTAATAGCACATAAATGAGAATGAAAGATTGAGTAGCAAATTGGCAAGAGTTTGGTTACAAATTAATGAATTATCTTGCATTTACATATGTTTGGTGGAGTATTTATAACCCACATCCACCAAAGAGACATTACTCTAAAACTATCAACAAATCTCTAAGTTGTGATAGGCAGATTTTGCATTAAATGCTGGTCAGACAAAAGTTGCGGTCACTACTATTATTTCATGATTGCAAATTTTCAATTTCCATTGAGGTGCCAGAAATCATGGCAGAGACCCTCATCATGTGTCTAACGGCTAGTCCACATGTCAGCTGCTCATTAGTTATCCAAGAAATTTACTCATTATGTTCTACATGCTTCTTACAAGTCGCAATCACGAGTTGTCTTTGCCTTGGGCATAACTGAGGCCGCAAATTTCTCTGTTTGAAAATAAATTACAGCTTTTTAAGTCACGGTCACAACCCTAAATTCACCCTTGTAATTTTTTATCTTCAAAGAATACCTTGGACACTAGGCGTGTTGTGGCTATGACTATGGTTCCCTCATTTGTCACTATGAAAGTCATGGTCACGAATTAAGATGTGATATCCACTGCGAATTCCTTTGTGACTTAAGCTCACTTTATTCAGTTAAGTAGCAGCTGCAAATTTGCCCGTGAATTCCTGTGGCCTAGCTTCATCCATCCTTAGGACTAAATTGCGATTGCGATTTAAAATAAACACACTGCAAATTTGGATGAACTTCTCAAAGTTGGAGATTTTAAATTCCATCCAACATTTAATGAGAAAACTAATTTAGAATCTATAAAACAACACTTAATAAAAGTATTAGAACTGATTAATCTTTATTGTCAAAATCAAAAGAGGTTCATGAATTAAGTTTAACCAATCTACTATAATATAAAACATTAAGTGATTTTAGTGGAATACTCAATTGGATGAATTGGCAAGTGGATGCAGGGTTTGTTAACACTTGAACCACTATAAAATCTTACGTGTTTTATTCTTCTACTTTTTCTAAACTTGCATTTTAGCATTCCTTTTAAAAATTTAAATTTTCCACCAATTCAACCCCTCCTCCCCCTCCCTTCTTAATGCACAAAGGCCAATAAGTGGTATCAAAGATAGACCTTAATTGAAGTGCTAATTGTGTGAGGAAAGATCGTGACACAAGAAGGAATCCACGTTCATCTTAAACCGTTCTTTGATGGATTCAATTATACTCCTTGAAAGTATATAATGGAGATCTACCTAAATAGTGATGTGGTTGAGTAATGGGATGTTATAGTGAAAGAATGGAAACCCCCATCTAATATGGTGGATGGTAGTGAATAGTTGATTCTAAGGAAAGAATGGGTGAAAGCTCATAGAAAATCCAATAGCAATAACAAGAGGGCAATGACTATTATACTAAGTTCAATGTTAAAAGAAGAGATTAGTAGAGTTCAACACTATCAAACTGTGCATTGAATATGAAAGGCCTTTTAAAAACTACCATGAAAGCATAACTCTTATGAATATAGTAGATTAGAGATGTATGTGATAGAGTAAGAGCTCTTCGTGATGAAAGAGAATGAAAACATCACTAACATGACAAATATACTCCTCTTCATTATCACAAACATGAAGAAGTTGGGAATAATCCTTATAAATCATAAGGTAAACACTAAAATACTTAAATCCATTCCTTTTGAGAAGTTTGGGGGATAGGTTTGTAGTATTCAAAAATTCAATACAAAGATTAGAAAGGTGCAAATGGATGTCCTTATTGGCAAACTACTTACTCATGAGCTAGCCATAAAGAAGGATGAGGAAATAAATAAGTTAAGAGGACAGGGGGACAATAATGAAAAGTAGAGAAAAAGACTTTTGCTATCAAATCTAGTAAGGACATTGAAGTGGTAGAAAGCACTAGTGATAGTGATGAGAATGAAAATGAGGAAGAAGAACTATAATAATATCAAGGAGATCTAAAAAGCTCATGAAAAGAAGAAAATAAAGAAGAAACCTTAAGAAAACTGCATCATTACCCTACTTTAAAGAGAAAAAGAATGAGGTGACTTGCTATGAATGTGGAAAGCAAAGTCACATAAAATCTAAACATCACTAACTTAAAAAGAAGAAGTTGTGGGATAAGGAGAAAAAGAAAAGCTTCAAAACAACATGGGAGCATGATTTAAGTAAGGAAGATGAAGAAGAAGAGGTTGCAAATATTTGCTTCATTAGTCGAAAGGACAATTCACATGAGGTTAGTACTTCTCCTCATTGTTATAATAAATATGATGTATTTAAGGATAAAGAAGATGAGTTTCTTAAAGCTTTAACCTTAAGATGTTATAAATATAAGTCTCAAATGAAAAATTACAAGAAAAAGTGTTCAAAATTTAAAGATGAATTTAAAGGTTTAAATGAACTTGTAAATGACTTGAAAATTTCCAATGAAGAACTCAAAAGATCTTTAGAAATTCTTCTATATCTTCATCCTCTCTTGAGTCTTTGAGAAAAGAAAATGACACTTTAAAAATAGAAGTAATTAAACTTAGAAATTCCATCTCTAAATTTTGCAAAGTGAAAATAGCTTTAGATACACTTATTATATCTCAAAGACCTCCCCTAGTGAGACATGGTTTAGGCTTCAATGGAACCTCCTCATATACTTCCTCTCCTTCCATCTTTATTAGAAGTTTTACACCTCAAACTTTTAATATTAAGGTTATTGGGAAGAAAAATGCTCCAAGCACTAAGCCTCTTAAGCCCAATGGTAAAGGGAAGGCTTCCTAAGACTCAAGAGCTATGCCTTAAAGAGCTAACCTTGCATACATGAATTCCAAGAGGCATGCCCAAACACACACACATAAGAATTTCTCTTCTACTCCTTATCACTCATGCACTTGTATGCACTCACATAACTAAAGCATAGGAAGGCCTTCTACTCATACTAAGGTAATCCATCAGAGAAAGTCTCACAAATCTAAGTTGTAATACCATTATTACATGAGATATGGTGACATTAATATGTTTTGCTACATAAGGAAGGCACACCTCATAATGAAGGATATTTTCAAGCCTAACCCCTAAGGACCCAAGTATGCTTGGGTACCTAAACAAAGATAACATTTTTTTGTTTTATAGGAATGCTTTGAAACCACAAAGGAAGACAATGATTAGCATGTGGATAGTGGGTGCTCTGAGCATATGACAAAAAATAAGAAACTATTTATAACCATTAAAGAAAATGATGGTGGTAATGTCACTTTTGGAAACAATGCCAAGGGTAAGGGAATTGGCATTAGAATTGTTGTTAAGAAAGGTTGCTTGTTCATTGGTAATGTTATTTTAGTTGAAAGACTGAAATAAAATTTATTAAATATAAGTCAATTATGCGATAAAGGTAATAAAGTCACCTTTGACATTAAAGAATGTTGGGTTACCACCTTAGTTGATAAGAAGGTAGTATTTAAAGGTGAAAGGAGAGGCAATACCTACCTAATTAACTTAGAGAATTTGGCTAACCAATGCTTTCAGTCTTTTGTTTCTATTAGAAATAAGTCTTAGCTTTGGCATAGAAGACATAGCCATGCTAGCATGGAGCTTCTTACAAAATTTCTAAGCCTTTTTAGCTCATTCATATGGACTTAGTTAGAACCACTAATAGTGCTAGCCTTAGTGGAAAGCACTATGCATTTGTGCTTGTTGATGATTACTCTATATTCACTAGAGTCTCTTTCCTTGCTTATAAGTGTTATACTTTTGATGCTTTCAAATGTTTTGCTAAAAGAGTTCAAAATGAAAATGGTTACTTCATTTCTTCTATTAGGAGTGACCATGTAAAAGAATTTTAAAATGAATATTTTAAAAAGTATTGCTCATAGAATGGGATTTCTTGTAACTTTTCTACTCTTATAACACCACAACAAAATGGTGTTATACAGAGCAAAAATAGGACTTTAGTAGAGATGGCTAGGACTATGCTTAATGTGCATTCTTTTCCAAATTACTTTAGGGCCAAAGCGATCAGCACATCATGTTATATTACAAACCGTGTTTTTAAAAGACCCATTTTAAGCAAAACTTCTTATGAGCTATTAAATAGAGGAAAACCTAATATTCCAAACCTTGGATTATTTGGTTGCAAATGCTACATTCTTAATACTAAGCTCAACCTTAGAAAATTTGCCTTAAAAAGTAATAAGGATATTTTCCTTAGTTACTAAATCAATAGAAAGGCCTATAGGATCTTTAACAAAAAGTCTATGGTAGTTGAAGAATCAATGAATGTTGTATTTGATGAATATAACAAGCTTGGTATTGGGAAAGCTACTATTGTTGATAATATTGCAGGTGACGTTGAAAATTGGAGCTCAACTCCACATCTACGAAAAATGTGATTGATCTTGAAAATCTTGAGCCACCTCAATAAGTGGAGCAAGCTTAACCCCAACAAAAGAAGAACTAAGCTTAAAGACTCCTAAAGGATTAGAGATACTCAAAGGATCATCCAAAGGACCTCATCATTGGTGAGACATCAAAATAAGTACTAGAGTCGAATTGCATGATTTAATAATAGTCTTTCTTTTGTTTCCCAAATTAAGCCAAAATCAATTGATGAGGCTCTTAATGATGAAAGTTGGGTGATTGTTATGCAAAAAAAACTCAACCAATATAAGACAAATAAAGTTTGGAAACTTATTCCTGGGCCCAATGAACACCTAGTATGTTGCAAATGGGTGTTTAGGAATAAGTTAGATGAGAAAGGTTTCATCACTAAAGCAAACCTTGATTGATTGCAAAGGGTTACAACTAAAAGGAAGGCATTAATTATGATGAAACATTTTCCCCTATAGCAATATTATAGGCCATTACGATTATTTTAGCATTTACATGTCACATAAACTTTAAACTTTTTCAAATAGATGTGAAGAGTAAATTCTTGAATGGTCTTATTAATGAAGAAGTTTATGTTGAACAACCTTCACAATTTGAGTCTCATGATTGCCCAAATCATGTTTTTAAATTAAATAAAGTCGTATATGGTTTGAAATAAGCTTAAGAGATCGATCTGAAAGGCTTAGTTCATTTATTTTGTAAAATGATTTTGAGGTAGGTAAGGTTGACACTCTATTTTTTGAAAAAAAGCATGATAAAGATACGTTCATTATATAAATTTATGATGATGATATTATATTTGGTGCTACTAATAAATCTTTTTATGATATGACTTGGGAATTTAGGATGAACATGATAGGCGAGCTCAAGTTCTTTATTGGTCTTCAAATCAAGCAAACCATAAAAGGCATCATCATTAACTAAGCCAAGTACACAAAAGAACTACTCAATAGGTTTGGCATGGATGGATGCAAGGTAGCTAATACCCTAATGAGTGCATCAATAAAGCTAAATAGGAATGAATCAGGTAAGCCTATTAATGAAAATAAGTATACATGTATGATTGGCTTTCTTCTCTATCTTACCCATTTTAGATCTAATATTATGTTTAGTGTTGCATGTGTTCTAGATTTCAATCATATCTTAAAAAATACATTTGCATGTCGATAAAAGAATTTTGAAATATTTGCATGGTACATTGCATTTAGAACTTTAGTATCTTAGAAATTCTTCTTTTAGTCTTCTTAGATATTTGGATGCTAATTATATCAGTACTTTGATGGATAGGAAGAGCACTTCCAAAACTTTCCAATTTATTAGTGAATGTTTAGTTTCTTTGTTTAGCAAGAAGTAAGTTTTTGTTGCCTTATCCATAACCAAAGTGACATATATGGTCGCAGGTTGTTATCACTTAAGTTATTTGGATGAAACAATAACTTAAGGATTAGGATTATGGCAAAAATGTTTATCAGATTCCTGCCAAGTTTGATAATACAAGTGTAATAAATCTTTTTAGGAATCCCATCTAACACTCAATAAGCAAACATATTGACATTAGATACCACTTTCTTATAGACCATGTCTAAAGTGGTAATGTTGTGCTTGAGTTTATTGAAACTAATCACTAACTTGCATATATTTTCACTAAACCATTTGATGAAGAAAGAATGAACTTCATCAAGAGGGAACTTAAGATGCTTGATGGGATATCCCTAGGGTGAAAATATATCTTCTTGTATGCATATGTTATTGATGATGGACAGATTGATATGTTTAGCATTTATGTGTTAATTGTTATAACAGTGTCAATTCAATAACACTTTAGCTTTCTTTGTGCTTAAATGCATAAACTAATTATCAAAATATCAATTTCATCACTCTAAGTTTGGGCCATCTATTTAAGGTTTTCTTTTTAAGGTGTTTTTTATAAATTACCTCTAATTCACGATCGAGATTTTTGGTCACGACCACTACTTTCTAGTGAATTTCAATTTTTAAATATTTCTTTAATTACACCTCGTAACTCAAGAGTTGCCACTATGAAGTTTTCATATTTTAAAATCTCTGACAATTAACTTTGCACGCTTTCAATGAATTCTTATTTGCAACTAATAAATTTAGTAAATAGCAATCATAACATGTATGTTGTAGCACAACCTATAAATAATTAGTGGACATTAACCACTAGCTAGTCAAATAGTCTAATCATTCATTTATTGTGATTATAGTCATTTATTTTAAAATTTAAACCTATTTTCTGATTATTTAAACCTCATAAACTCCTTTCCTTTGACTTTTTACCTCCTCTATCATCTAAACCCTTTTCTTTCTCGTCAACTCTCTTTATTCTTCATCTCTTCTTCTCCTAAATGGCTCCCAAAAAGTTATCTAAAATAAAAAAAATGCAAGGGTATAGCATAATCCTCTTCTCCACGTCTTATAACTTTCTTGCCCTTTCATAAGACGAGAGGAGCAACAAGAGAAGAGAAAGATAGGTATGAGGCCACCAAGCAGAAGACCATTCAAGCCAATAAGATCCCCTCAACTTTTCTTCTTAGCACTCTTAGCTTGAAGAAGGAATTAATGGATATTCAGACACCTTGGATGGATCCTTCATTTATAAGGAAGAACCGGGCTACGAAGACATTGTGCGGGAGTTCAAATGCACAATGAGCATTAGCAAGGTTGTTTCCTCTAAAGCATGTATGTTTGGCTTAAATTTTGGTTGCTTTGGTAAAGAATTTTCCAGTTCCTACCCTGAACTTTACTCCCTCTTCAAATTTCAAAATGAAGAGGACACCACTACCATCTTTGCTTTTTTCAATTTCATCTTTTCTGATTTTTAGCAAACTATTTCTATTGAAAAAATACCATGACCCAAAAAAGTCCATTGCCAAAAACATTCTCTTTATGGATTATTCATCACATCATTACTTTCTCAATCAATGCTATCGATGATGGTATTGGAAAGGTCTCACAAAAGGGCCTTTCATTTTTTTGTTATCTTTTCCAAAAGCAACACATCCAAAAAGAGAGATTCTTTATAAAGTAGTTGGAGCGTATGAGCAGAAATGTTAACTGCTAAATTTTCCTCCCCTCACTTGTGATTGGCATCCATATGCATGTCAGTGCATTGACCCTTGAAATTAAAGCAAACCTCACCCCCACTCATCACCTTAGCAAAAAATTTATTGATATAAAATACCTTTTGAATGGCAAAGCAATCAAGCCAAACACTTATCAGTATATGTTAGGCACACAAAGCTCATTCAATAAGAGGTGTCATAAGCCTTTAAAATAAAAAGACTTGTGATAACATAAGGTATACCAACTATGCCTCAAAAAAAACTCTCTAAAGATATAAAAGGTAAGGGAAAAGCTAAAGTCCCCTCCTTTTATTTTTAAACTTCTAAGACTTCCTCTCTTTGAAAGATCTCTAAGATGCTGAAAAGTCTTTAAAAGGCTCAACTTTCTTCAACATCTTCATGGGGATATAGTGGATATCTAATACAAACTTAGACATAAGGATTGTCACCTCCTTTATTTTGAATTATCTACTGATGAATAAGAGGATAAGACACCCTAAACACCACAACATGTAGGACAGACACAACCATAAGGCATTAATGAAGAACAAGAAGAGGGAAACCAAGAGGAAGAACTTAATGATGATTATCACATCTCTCCAAACTTCTATATTTTCTTCTCTTTTCCTTATTTTGTTTTTTCATCTTTATTTTTTTCTTGTTTTTTTTTATTTTTTATTTTCTTTTTATGGCCAACTAGTATTGTGTGATCAAACATATTTAAATGTTTTTATGCAATAATTTTATAGTTTACTACTAATAAAAGTTTTAATAGTGTTATACTATAATTCTCAACTAATTGCATTTTTATTATGATTATGTTTTTTATTATAATTTTGATTACACTTGTGATCTTCCCTCTCTCTCCTCCCTTGTAATTTCTTCTTTTTTTTTTATATAATGACAAAGGGGGAAAAGGAATATACAATGTTGATATATTAGGGATGTGTTGTAACGACCGTATTCATATTTGCTCTGATACCAATAACTGTAACAACCATTTGTGTTTACAAATCATGTTGCTCTGATACTATTTTTTTTGTACCACAATCTGTAATGCTACAATCGGTACCTATCAAAGCACTCAACATTCGAGATTTGCCCTTCGGCCCCACGATGTCATACACACCGGGATTTGCACGTCTGCCCCGCATATGCTTGAGCCCTCTCTTATACCAAAACTGTAACATCTAAATTCATTTTCAAACCAATAACTGTGACATCCATTGTTCTCATTTGTAAATCAACTTTGATACCATAAATTGTAACGTCACAAGGTGGCTACAATTGGTACCTATCAGAGCACTCAACATCTGGTATTTGCCCATCGGCCCCGCGATGCCATACACAACGAGATTTGCACGTCTGCCCTACGTGTGCTTGAACCCTCTAATACCACCAATTGTAACTATCGTCTTCAGTTGCAAATCATGGCATTTCACATTTGAAAATGCATACACATTAAGGTTTATTAATCATACATATATAATCCCATATGTATTTAATGTACACATGTGTTAACTAATGTCAGGACTAGTGACCAAAACTAGTTCCTATCAAATGTATGTACAAGACGCAAGGAGAGAGAGTTGAAATTCAGCCGACGACTGTGTTCCATGTGTCTTTATGCACCAAAATTTCCAAACTCTATGCTTCAGTGCCTAAAAAATAATTGTGATTTAGTGAGTCGCGACTTAGTGAATAAAAACAACAATCAAATCCTCATGGCATAATCCATAATCAAATATCATCAAGATACATTGCAAGTATAACAATTGACTATGCAAGTGCAAATGCAATAGCTTTGTTTTTGCCGTGACCGAGCAAGACAAACATTGCTCTCGGGATATTCATGTGATTCATGTAACATATGATTTGGGACCTATTGGTCCATCTTCCTGTAATTTGCAAATGTTTGATAAGTCGGTCATAACATCCCTTTTAGTTCCATATGCAAGTGCTTATTCACAAATGATATGCCAAGTACTCGTTAAGAGCATTTAATTCTCACTTGGCCTATATTCCCATGTAACATGTAACAATTCAATCATTTATACATGTAATAGAACATAATCATATTATTCCCATGTATCATATTATTTCCATGTAACATGTAACAATTCAATCATATATACATGTAATAGAGTATAATCATATCATACAATTATCACATACACCCATTGAATCTAATTATTGTTTCTATTCACCTTTTGATGTGACCAACCTTTATGGTAGATGTTACTGACCTTTACGGTAGGTTGGGTTCTCTCTCTATGGCTTTCTCAAAATTTTAAGACCCTAAAATTTGATATATACATGGTTACAAGTATGCCAAAATGATTATGAATACTTGGTAGGCAGTTATGGCATGATTCATGCAAGTGTACCTAGTGTTTATACATATTTTCCTTATATGGCAGCCTGAGCTAGTTACACGGTCACAACAATAAATCTCGATATACTTATCCAAATGGCTTGATTCTTTTTTTTCAAACAAACTAGATATATAATAGGACAACATATTAAAATTTCAAGCTAATAGGACAACATATTAAAATTTCAAGCTAATATTAGATACACATAAAATGTGGTGAATTTTTAAGTTCTGCCCTATTGCAATGTCATCTCAGTCTGAGTAGGTCTTACATTCTTAGGAATATCTCAAATGTTACCAGTCCAATTGCAATAATATTATACCATCAGTTACAAAACATATAAATGAACATTTTTCATGTTTTACTCATTATCCAGTTCAGTCTATAAGGTCACCAAAACAAAGGACCAATCTCGGGACAAGTAGGTTCATAACATGTTGACAACCAGTCATGATAAATGGACAATATCT
>CATIWR010365686.1:0-76296 GCA_949677035.1 Omphalea diandra
AACACAAGATCTATGTCAATTAATTGTTATTTTTTATTGATTATGTGTTAAAATATTAGATCTATATATATATATATATATATATATATATATATATATATATATATATATATATATAATACTTCCTCTTAAATTGATTAGATTTTTTGGAAATAATTTCATTAAATGGGTTGATTTTATTTAGATCAAAGGGGTAAGAATAATTTTATCCTTAGTTGAAACAACAATTTAACTCTTGTTTGAAATTTCCTTTTCATTTTTAGATTTCAAAATTTTTTCTTTGTTAGAAATATGTATTATTATTATAATATTTATCTTCTGAAAATACACATCTAAAAAGAAAGAACCTTCGTAAGGTCATATGTATGAACCCCACAATTATGATACGGAGAGCCAACCAAGCCTTCCAAATTCGAGGAAATATAGGTTAAAGAAAGTGAATATAGGTAAATAGTAAAGGAATCCTAGGACCTTTCAACCTATATGGCTGGTAATGACGTTATGTTAAAATTCAAGAGATGAACGAGCTGACTTCAGTAATGTCTCTCGTACTTCGGATTTGGTAAAACAGGAGCTCTAATCACTCCAAGAATCAAAGCAAACCGATTCAACAGTGGCCATGATGAAAACCCCACAAAATAAAACCAAAGACCTCATTGACAAGGTGGAGATTAAGGTATTTTGGTTGAAAGAGGGAGACAGGAATACATGATTCTTCCGTAGCAAAGTTTAGGCAAAGGTGTAACGCTATCTTAGGTAACACGGATGAAAACTGGGTATGGTCTGAGGAGAAAAATGACGTAGTCAATTTCTTCACTTTTTAATTTAGGGATAGGGATATCTTCGTCGTCTCATCAACTCCAAATAATATGAAAACGGCCTTAAATAATATTCAATAAAAAGGGATTATGAAACTGAAATATGAGCTTCGTTGAGGTTGGTTCTGCCTTTGAATACAATGCTCTTAGCAAAGTATTTGGCCTTGACAGTATGCCTATCATTTTTTACAAACCTTTCTGACATGCAGTTAAGTTTGATATGGTCAATCAATCATATTCTTAAAATTCTTAATAATCTTGTTGATCCCTGAAATTAATTTCACTTATATACTTCCAGTTCCTAAGATCAAATCTTTGGTTTCTCATAAAGGACTATTATTCAATTAGTTTGTCTAATATTATTTTTAAAATTAAAACCAAAATAGGTAATCATTTTAAAATTTTCATACCTTATATTATTGACAAGATTTAGTTGACGTTTATTTATGAGTCATCTTATAACTGATAATGTTCTATTTGCTTTTAAGGTCTTTCATTACATGAATTTTTTTTTAAGAAAAATTAGGGTGCAAGAGTTATTTTGCTCTAAATTTGATATGAGCAAATTTGCTCATATCAAGTGTAGGAGCAAAGTAACTATTTCAGTCTAGTTATTTGATTCTATTCGGTTATTTATTTTCGATTCTGATTCCATTCCAAATTTAAATTTGTTTTTTTAAAAAAAATTTTATAATTATAATTCTTTTAATCCATTTTATGCATACAACTATCTTTAGACTATTGTAAAATATATTATAACATAAAATTATTTATTTTGAATGCATAAAATTAGTAAGAATATAACCTTATAATTATAAAAATAATTATACCAAATTTTGAAACTCAACTACTAGGTTATTGGTGATATAAAATATTGGATATGGAGTAATTGCAATCAATTTGAAGGTGCATCAAGGAGTTATTTTTCATGTTAATTTGAGCTTAGAAGTGCAGGAATCTATTTTATTTTTAGAACAAAGTATATCTGACTACCAAGAGTTAATCGTTGCTCTTAAATCTTCTCCTACACTTGCAAACTATATTGGCGTAATGGGGAAAGTGATCTAACTCATGCTTACTTCTGAGACTTTCCCTGCTCGTGCTCCCTAAAGAATTCAAATACAGTAACTCATTATTTTGCTTCATTTGCATTCAATAATCCAAGAGATATGGTTTTGGATTTAGATGTGCCGCCTGCTATCTAGGCATTTGTGAACTCTGATGTTTCAATATTGGTTGGTTTTCTTTATTAGGATTTAGAAAATTCTCCTCTCCTCCCACTAACCCTAATAATTAATGCAACACCCTTATGGAGAAATTAATTGTGCCAGTCCAATGAACAAAAAAAAAAAAAGAAAGGATGTTTATATATTTCTTTGTCTATTTTTTAAAATATTTTTCCTTCTATAGGCGAATTGTTTTTTTTATCCATCGTTTTGTTGGAATAAAAGCCCACTTACGGATTGCATCTCCAACATCCACTCTCAAAATATAGAAAGCCAAATGGGCCCAAAGAATGATTTGCTATATTAAATAAATGATTTGCTATAAAAAGATTTTTGTGTTACAATAAATTTCTTTTATTTATTTAAAATGAAAAAAATAATTCTATTTTTTTCTCTTATTTAATACAGCAACAAAGAATGAAACTATCATTATATTATATGATTTAGTATAAACTCAAACTAAAATTTGAACCTGATTTAAATTATTAAAAATATGATAATTTTAAAATTAAATATCATTTTATTTAAAATAATTTAAAATTATAAATAATTCAACTTAACATTTTAAAAATGATTAAAATTTCTTTTTTATATCTTATTCCAAATAATCTAATTAGCCCATAAGTCAAAATAACTCAATCGAAATCCATTTCACTCTATTCATTTGCCACCTATATTCTTAAGCAATTGATTTTTTTTTTTTTTTTCTGGTGGAGAGTATATTACATAAATTCCTTACATAAGAAATTAGTATATCATCTGCCACAAAATATGGGGTTCATTGTATTTAATTTAAATGGGCTCCGTACATCCGTTGAATTGAGAATGCAAAATATGCTACTTCTTCATGACCTTCGACTTATTTAATTACCAATAATTTACCTGTGCAAACTAGTTTAGCTAAAGACCAAATAAACCATAAACGGATTGTTAAACGTTTTATTAGGACTGTTTTTCTTTTTGGTTCAAATAATTGAGGAAATTTGATGTGATTTTTTTATGTTAATTTAAAATATACATATTTTTAGATCATCTTAATAATGTATTCTCCGCATTCGATTGGATGTATAAAAAAAAATTACTATTTTCCATGTACTATGTATTGTGATTGGTTGTTATATATATCTTATCATATTATTTTTTTTATGTTTAGAAAATCATAATAACAAAATATGTCTTCATACCAATTTTTTTTATGAATTTTTTTTTTTTATAAAGTTTCTTCATCAGAAGAGACCTTGGGTGAAGAAACCCCATAATTATGAAATGGAGGACGAAGGCAACTACATATTGGTGGAGAAGGTGGAATTATTGGAAAAAAAAAAAAAAAAACCCTTTCTAATTAGTGAAAAGCCAAGTTATCCAAATATATTGCGTATTAGTGTGCGTAAATAATATGTACCACCAACATGTTATGTTCGTGGTCGTGGACCTATAAATTATTACTTGATTTGTTCAATATAATTACAGTAGAAGAAACTATAATCTAAATGCTAATTTTTTAGATTATTTATTTTTTGTTAATCAATTAAAATAATTAGTTTATTTAGTACATGATAAATAAAATCATATTGTATTGTCACTTATTAAAAATATAATACATTTAATATAATTATTTGATAAATAATAAATATTCATCAAAAACTAAGTTTGAGGTCAAAATTAAATATATACTAGTTGGTGTTCAGCGTTTAGTGCCATTATAATTTATAATATTATTTAAATATATTTGAAACTATTAATAAAATAAAATATTAAAATAAAATATGTGATTAAGAAAATAATTTTTATTTTTTAATTTGGCTTTATATTTTTAAATTGTCTATTTTTAATTTTTTAATCATTTTTTATTTTTATTTACAGGTAGCTTTAATTATATAATTTTATATTAAAATTCTAATCAACTTACGTGTCAAATAGTTATTTTGATAAATATTAAAATTTTATTTTAAATAAATAAAAAAAACCACTCATTTAAAATTAAAATTAAAATTAATATTAATGTTAATTTAATTATATATATTAATGATCTGATGATTAAGTTTTCACGCGTGCCAACAGCTGAGCTGACTCAAGAAGGAAACTAAACGTGAGACATGGACTTGAACTTGGTGCCATTATGTCTCTACATATGACCCAATTCGCGAAAGTGGAAAATTTTAGATTGGTCCTATTCTAGGTCACAGGTCTCCTCCACTTGTCCTTCCGCCTCCAAATTAACCAGGCCGATTCGTCGCGCGAAGAGATGAGTCAACTCCGAGTCACCTCCACACTCCACTCCAGCATTTAGTCTCTCAGAGAAATAAAATATTCAACGACAAAAAAAAAAAAAAAAAGAATTTCTAATTAATTAGCAAAACACATTTAATTTATTGATTCCTTTCGCACTTATCGTACAATTCATTTTCCACTTTATTCATCTATTGAGATTTCGATTAAGTTTTGAATTTATAATATCATGTTTTAAAAATAATTTAAATATTGATTATTATAAAGACTTATCTCATTCTATCATAAAAGAATTGTTAGCACGTTTCAAACTGACGCATAATTATGGTAAGAACTATGATTTAAATTGTTAATGGGATTGGGATAAGATTTTTCCTATTAGGAAAAAAAAAATTCAAATGAAAGAATGATTATTTCTTATATAGTGAATAAGACCGTATTTGATAAAATTAAAAATTTGATGTTGAATAATTTTTATATAGAAAATTTAAAAACTAAATGATTTTAGTGTTGAAAATTTTAAAAGTTAAATTATTATTGAATTAGTTATACTAATTTTTCAAAAAAAAGTATTAAAGTCTAAGAAGTACACTTAAGATAATAACAAATTCTACAATAGATTAACATATAACTTGATTTCAAATATTTTAAAACTTAATTATATTGTTATCAATAGGAATTATTGTACATTGCATGATGATAATTGTGAGTAAGATGTATTTTAATAAAATATATCAAAATAGTAAAAAAAATTATTATTTAATCTTTTAAGTAAAAATTTTCTACTTACTAAATTAATATTAAGTAAAAATTTTTCTATTTATCAAATTAAGTGACTTTTTAAAATTAAATGCTTAATAAAGAGATTTATCAAACACATTTAAAATATTAAAAATTTTAAAATTAAGTGTTTTGAATTTTAAGTGCTTAATATGACTTCTTAACTCTTATTTTAGAATTATTATTTCTAATTAAATGCTTAATATTGTAGTTGGTGGTTGTTGATCAATGAAAATTAAAGTGATGATACTGTACAACAGGAAGTAATTATCTCTTTTCACTATAATTATGATGAACAAAATGGAACAAAAGACGTTTACTGTTTATAAATGCATTTTAATGTTAGGCTCTATAGTAGTGGAATGGTATGTATTATAGTATATAGACTTAAATATATTATGTATCAATAAATTTTGATATAATTATTATAATGAATAACACTTAAAAATATAAATTTCCTGAGAGAATGAAACACTTATTTTATTTTATTTTTAGAATAATACCCACCCATAACAATGATATCATATCACATCCAAGAGGCAAGAAATAAAGGAAAGAAACAAAGAAAGTCGCAATCTCCCCATCCATAGTGACAAAGGAAATATGTGAGCAATGATGATATGATTATACCACACCGCCCATAGTTGACTGGAGTATCATATAATAAAATCATGATTCACCATATAGTCATACTCCTCCTACCTTATGTATCTTAACCTTCCAGCATTAGTTGACTGTCTGCTTACCGTTCAAAATGGCCCAGTTGGCCCCTTCGTACAATCTTTCCCTCTCCTACCCTACTCCCTGCCTTGGATTCTTTTTTCACTTCTAATTATCTTCATCTTTTTGGTTCTGTAGATAAATTTTTTTCAAACTTTTTAGGAATCCATTCAACTGATTTCTTAGCTCAATATGTGTAACTGTTGGCTGCTACTACTAGTGCTCCAGGGGGAGAATTAATTTATATATATAAATATTTATAGTCATACTAACTACGGATTTTTTGTCAACTTAGAGGATTAGTCTTAGGATTCGTGTCATGATATAGTATTAGTGTGTATTATTATATTTATTTTCATACCAAACACGTAAAATATATATACATTTAATACATATTTGGATTGACTTTAAACACAACAATGAACTCAATTATAGATGTTCAATCAAAGATGGGATTCAGAAGAGTATTGGCTGCTTGAGGTATTTATGTTGACTATTGTCGAATATATAATTCATTTGTTTGATTAACTGATTCAGTAAATTAAGATGGGTTAGCTCATCATCTTAATCATCCAAGAAGTTAATATGATCACTTCACATGTAGAATAATCCAAATACGACAAGCTTATAATTTGTTAATTAACAGGTTGATGATTCATTAATATCAAACCGTTTTAGTTTGACTATACAAAACAATAAGTCCGTGATACAACATAATTTTTGAGTCATTATAAGAGTTTGCTTTTTTCAAATCTACATGAGAGATATATAATATATTTTTAAAATTGTTTTGAATGAGATTTAATTTTAAATGATGTATAAACATGACTTGAGAATATCATTCTTATAAAATATTAAGGAAAAAAAATAAAATAAGTTAGATTAATCAGCTGCATAAATTGTCTAATGACTTAAATAAATTATTAGATCTTGACTATTATAATACATTTGTTATATTATATATTATTTTTAAATAATAATGATATAAAAGTGAGCAAACGGTTGATTTGATTGTGAAAAAAACTTAATTAATTCGATTTTTATATTTAAATTTTTTATGAGTTAGGTTTTGAAAACCCATTAGTCAATATAATTGAAAAACTTACTTCTTTTTTAATGAATTTATAGAACCTTGAAAATAAATCATTATACTAAACCTTAATTGTATGTCAAGATGTAGGTACTAGGGGTTGGTTGGGAAGTATTTGGGAAAACCATAGAATTACATTACTTATAGAGTGTAGCTTTTACTCATGGATGCAACATGAAATTAGTATCTCAAGGTTTGCATAATTATATATCATCATTTGTTTTAGGAGATTTTATATACAATCATAAAATCTCCCAGAATTGATTTAAATCCATAAAGATAGAATGATTAAAAAAAAAAATTCTTCCAGTCAATAATAAAGAATTTTAAAATTTAGAATTACTAAGATTAGTAATTGATGAATTTGAAGGCCTTGAGGTATTTGTTCCACGTTAATATGTAATATCTAAACTATTAATCATATTTGAAAATATGAAAACAAATTTAAAGTGAATTATTTTAAATTGAGATAAATTTAAATAGACAGACTATAATTATTATATTCACTCAATTTGGATAATTTCTAGCATGCATTCAATTCATTAATCAGATTATGAATTAAGTATTCACAATATGCTACGTGTATAATTTTCTTTAAATTAGATAATATTTCAAAATTTTTTCATAAATTTATATTTAAAATATATTATATAAATATTTTTTATTAAATAATTGGTCTCGATCTTGGACCATATAAAAATTCCTCTGTAACTTGAGTCTAATTTTGGGTTTTATATTCTACAATCTTGTGTTAATTAATTTATAATTGCAAGAGCCAACCAAAAAGGTCAAACATGATGTCCGCGACGCGACCACTTTTCGGCTTGAAAGGTCAAAAGCACGAGCTCTTAACTCTGAAGGTCTCCCTTCTCCAATAGAATAATGCAATCCAATGGGCCCCATCCAAGGAATATAGTCTTTAGAAAAAAAAAAAAAAAAAAAAACCAATTAAAGTTCCCTGTCGCTCTCTTCCTTCCAACTCCTTCCTAAATCTTCTATTTTTTTTTTCTCAAGTTATTTTATTAATTTATATTTAATTAAATTTAAATATTAAATTTATTATATGTTAATAAATAATATCATATCTGGCTAAATTCATATATTTAATTTAAATACTCAAACTGTTATTCTGTAGCTTCATATAAATAAATCTAATAAAACTTCATATTTTTCTTAAAAAAAAAAGAAGTAATTGTAGGGGGATAGGGAATTAAATTAAAAATTTTAGATATTTTTAATCTCAGAAGAAGTGTATATCTCACTGTCATTAATAGAATAAAACCAAAATTAGGGAATAATAAGAAGAAGAGGCGGTGTCAGATTTTCGCATATATGGGAATATTAATTAAATTACTTGTCCCTCAGGTAATTAATAATAATAAAAGTCTTCTTCCCATAATTCAAAAAGAAAGATGGTTCGTTTTCTTGTATTCCTTATTCTGATAGTTACTTGCTTACGCCGCTGAAATTAAGAAATCTGCTTAATTGTTCCTTTTCACATCATTAAGAAATTGCATCTTACTTACTTTTCATTTTCTAATCATTTTAGAAGCAATCTGTCACAAAATAAAACAATAGCAAAATTAAATTGCTAAACAAGTTGGGGTGAGTATCATTTTTCAAATTATTGGTCTAAAATTTAGTAATCAAATATATTTTGTTTTATAGTATAAGAGATTATGTTAGGGTTTGGTTCATACTCTTTATGGGATTTGGAGAAGATTTTTTATTTTTTCTATTTTATTTGGGATAGTTCCTTTAAGGAGATCAAACGTTTTATTTTTTTTGTATGACATAGGATTATTGTTTTATAATTATTTTTGTTCAAATTTAAATTTGTACTGAATGAGTCTTTGTTTTTTTTATGGTCTTTATCTTTCAGTTAATAAAAATTATACAATATGTGTTTGATTTGGTATACATGTAGCGAATAGATTTCATGCACACATTTTCTCTTCAGATAGACACGAATAATTTTTTGTTTTCTTCTAGATCTTTTATTATGCATATAATTTTGTTTTTTTTTTTTCCTTATACAATTTGCTTATGTGCTTTTAAATTTGTTTATTTATTTTAAATTAAATGAAATCATCTCAAGGATAGGATGTGGGAATTGGGATAAGCTAAAAGAAATATTCTATTAGTTTTATGGTTAAGATTGGCTGGAAAATTCTTTCATTTGCTAATTTATTTATTGAGAGAAAACTTTTAAAAATTATGGGAATAAAGAGGTCTCTCATAATGGATAATGCAAAATCCATGTTAAGATGATGATCTCTTTTAGTGCTCCCAATTCCATATTTCATTTTCTTAAACAATTTTAGGCAAATTCTTGTCCATCCAAATAAAATTATCCACTCAGATTACAACTTGAAGCCAAATACAAAATGTGAGTAAGATAGAATTTATTATTCCTTTAATTTATGCCATCTCATAATTACGGGAAAGACAATGGCAAATAGGAAAATTTTGAATTTTTTTTTCAAATTTTTAGTGCTAAACATATAAAAACTGAAAATGAGTGTTTAATAAATATTAATATTTAATATTTTAATTTAAAATTAAAATCTAACTTTTGAAAAATATAATTGATACTTATACGGGTTTAGGATTGATTGATATAATTATTGAATAGATATTATGCTGAAAGTTAAATGTTTTTTATTTTTAAAAGAGAGTTTATCAATTTATTAAGGGTATATGGATCATAATAATAAAAATATTTTGATATATGTTGACTGAATTGTTAATAAATAATTTTAAGTTAAAAATCTTGACTTATTATTTAAAGAAAATTTTAATTAAACTGAAATTTTTCTTAAAAAATAAATACTAAAAATTTTAATTGTAAGTTTTGAATGATGTTACCAAATACCTTAAATGATTGTGCAGAAATTTCTTTTGCTAAACAAGAAAGTCTCAAAAAAGCCATGCTCCTAATTTTTTTTTTTTAAAAAAAAAGAATGCTTGAAAGCCAGTAGGAGTAATTATGGGCTGTAAGGGCAAAAAATATCTCAGAGTAAGCACCTAACACTTGAGAAACAAAAAAAATTGCTCTGAAGAAGAACACTTGTTTGATAGAATACTAATATTAATTTCCGTTAGTGATATTGTCTATTTTCTGCCCTTTTTTTTAAGATAAACAATAAGATTTTTAAAATTAAAATGTTTATTTATTTCTAAAACAGTTTTTAATAAATATGAAAATATAAAAAAATAATTTGTAAATTTAATATGTATGCTTGACTGAGTCTTTAGTGAAAGTCTAAAGAATTTCATTTGAGGGAGCTTTGAAAGGGGCAGTGTAAAAATTTAAGGACTTTTCAATTGTTATCTCAAAAGGCATATGTGCGTTAGGCTTTTGGAGATAGTGAGATCCATTTCAGATATGTCATTTAATCCTTTTTGAGTCAAAAAAATTCTGCTGAGGCACAATATTTCAAAAGTGATATCAGGTTTGGTTTCTCACTTTTTGATTTTTCTCTCATAATTGTCTTTGTTTTATTATTTTTTTCCCCTTTTATATTAGATAAATAATTGCCCACATTTTTATTTATTTATTTTTCATGTTGAATTAGATAGGCAGGCAGAGTTGAATCATAGTAGTAATTTATTGGTTAGAATATATTATTCCATACGGTCAGGGGGCCAATATAGAAGTAAATTATGAAAAGGATCGAAATTTATAATATTCAATTTTAAATTTTAATAATGTAATTTCTTTTTTAATGTATTATTGATAGCTTTGTTTAAAAAATAAAATATATTATTTTTGTCTAAAATTTTCAAGAATATATTATAAATTATAAATTAATTTTTATTTTATATAAGTAATTTATTTCACAAGCATGTCTTGTTGTTTTGCTACACATACAAGAAATGTCTTGTAAGATTAGACAGAACTTTATTTATAATAATTTATAAACAAAACTCCACTGTTCCTGCAAATTAATTAAAGAGATAAGATATAAATTAGTCATTTATATTTAACTGGAAAATATATAAATACCCAATATAAAATTTAGGACAAATTAATTTATAAAATTATTTATTATGGTTATTTAGCTCCATGTACAAACGGAAGAATTAATGTTTTATCTCCGTTAATAAACTTCCTCTCCCTGCAAACCCTTCTTCTCCATTTCTTAGTCCTCTCTCTATCTTGAAAGAGGAAAAAATAAGAAATTCTCCTTTTTTTTTTTTTTCCTTTCTTTTTGGTGGATCTGCAATGAAATTCACTGCAAGTATTCCTTATTTCAATGGCTTCCTCAGCTTCACTGTTGTTAATATTATTTTCTTCTAAAAATATCCATCGCACATTACTGCCCAACCAACGTATTAAGCTGCTGAACAAGAATAGAGAAGTTATTGTGCTCGACATTTTGAGGTTGCACCACCCTAACGAACTCTATTGGGTCTCACACTATGTGTCCCCGTGATATTATCAAATCCTACGTCCTTTCATTTACCAGATCATAAGTTTTAGATAGGAATGGCGATATGGGATTCTACTGCAAGCTAGCAAATAGCTGCGGCACCTCCTCCGCCTCCAACGCTGTCATAATGTCTTTCGATTCAAACATCTTTTGAATTCCATTTAATGAGGAGAAGAAAAGAGATGCGATTCAATTAATATCGTTTTGGGTCTTGATCATGAACTAGAAGACGAATATTCGGATTTGTCATCATCTTGGTTCAATGAGCACGGATTTCGATTAGAGAATAAGGATATCTAACTGTTTTCATCATTTGGATTTACAATTAATGATTACACTAAAAATTATAAGCATTTATTATTCAATTATAAAAATAATAACCATCTATGAAAATATAACCATTAAAAACTCCCCCTCTCTCTCTCTATATACCAAATAATATAAACAACAAAAATCTTTCAAAGACAATTAAAAGGTGGATCCAATCTTGCTTTCATAGTTTAAAATTTACAGCAAAATAATTAGCATATTTGTGTAGCAAAAACCACAACTAAGCAACAAACACTTTCACACACACACACATATATACTATACTAGAAATATGTTTAAGCATGCAATCTCGAATCAATTTACTGCATTCAAAAAAAAAAATTATTGTTTATTTTGATAATAAAATCTAATTAAGTGTTTAAGGAAAATAATAAACTTTAATAATTACTTAAAATAATTTTATACTTTATTTACTTGCAATTTTTAATAGAATACGTATTTAGTTTTTGTGAATTATGTTTTATTGAAATTTAAATTGACGACTCCACAACAAAGCTTATCAATATCTATCATCAAGAAGAAAGATTCGGATTGGGAAAAGTGTATTGAAGTTGATTGATGAGGGTATCCATATCTATATTGGCTAGGAATACTGTTATTCTCAGTCCCTATATTATCCACACAATTAATTTTAAGAGCTGTGATGGTCAATTATAGCATCAATTTTATTCAAGATTTGTTTGGACTAAATCACGTAAAGAAGGTATTAAAAAATTCTTTCACTTTAATATTAAAATATTTATTTAAATTAATAGAATTCAATAGAATTTTATTATTTAAAATAATTTTATTTTAGTAAATACTCTTATTTATTTAAAACATAGGATCGATTTAAGTTATAAAATTATTATGATAATTTTATCTAAATTTTTTAATTAAAATAAAATTTCTTAAAATTGTACAATTTTTTACCTAACTTGATTTTTTTATTAAATTATTTTTTAAAATGAAAGAATTCAACTCTTTTAAATATAGACTTTCAAATAAAAAATTATCAAAATAAAATTAAAATTCTACTAAATTCTTTTGAAATCTCCAACTATGAATTAGTGTTATATATGGTATAGTTTGCATCTATGAATTGATTTCTAGCACTACAATTTAAGACAGCCAATGCTACAAAAATCGAATAATGAACATATCAAGGAGTTGGAAATTATCATTATTAGTATAAAGTAGTGAGAAGATGCCATTAGCATTGGATTGAAAGATGTTCTCTTCCAATCAAGGTTTAATAATGGGTTTTATCTTATCACCATAATAATAATAGCAAGAATAATGATGTTTCGACCAAAAAAAGAAAGAATAATGATGAAATCCTCAAAGTGAGGAGGTAATAAGAAGTTCCAACGTGTGTGTTAGAGAACCTGCCAAGTGTAGGGAGCAAATGAATTCTATTTCTTATACTCACACCAGAACTAGAATTACTTAACTTACCAGTTAATATATATATATATATATATGGAAACCAATTAATAATTATTAATCTGCAATGTTGCGTTGGGAAAATAATTACGTTGTTTGATTTTCCATTTTAATGATAGTCAAATTGTTTTATTAATTAATATTTTTTTTTTTTGAATCAGTTCACCCATCAATCAAAACTTTTAAATTTTAATATAAAGATTTTACTTTATATATATATATATACACACACACACACACTTTGAATAGAAATAATAAATTATCTATTACTGGTAGATTAATTAAATAGAGAAATTTCAACCTGTTGTTTTCTCTGACAGGTACTAATAATTAAAATTACGTCTCCATTGCAGTTAAAGTAAACTATATATCCATGCACGTCAGGAAAATATCAAATATGATCCTGTATATAGTTATCGAACAAGCATCAAACTTGAAAGGATTTTAATGGCAATCCGTTGTACATTGAACCATCTAAAGGTTCAAGGCAAAGATACCATCTTTCCCATCAAAGAGGGAGTGCACTGCTAAAATACCCACCCAAAGAATAAAAAAAAAATAAAATTTCAAAGACAGTATCCTGAAGTGAAGGTTTGTCTTGCATAATAACCTTTCTTTCCTCAGACATTGGGTACTAAAGATGAGAAAATTAGATACTAGATTTGTCCAACCTTCAATGGCAATGAATTTTTCCCTGGTATAATAACCATGGGAAGAAAGAAAAAAAATCTAAGTGGTAACGACATGTTGAAAAAAAATCTAAGTGGCAAGGCCATGTTTGGATTATTTTAAGAAAAAGAGAAACATTTGACTGATATTTCCACTCACTTATACATTGGTTTCTCGCTTTTAATGGAATGAATAATAATGAGGGACGGAGAACCTAATTCCCAAACAATAATGGTGGATGAGAAGCCATACATGGGAATTTGAATCAAAAGGTGACAAATGGAATTCAATTATTATTTCAAATTCCCTTCCCTTCTGCTATATAAAGTTATATATTTTGAGATAGAGAGAGCCATAGCAACTCACTAGAGAGCCCATCTCTCCATTAATTTCCTGCATTGATAGAGGAGAGTATTACGGAAGAAATTTATGAAGAAGTGCTATCATGAAGGTAAGAGTTTTCATCTTTTTGTCTTTTGTGAGCTTTTATTTAAGGAAATTGTTTATATTATCAAAATACAAACAATAGTGCTTCATTAAATAGAAGTTTTGAGTTTGAATATTTAAATACGTAGTTGCATTAAAACTCGATGGAAAGAGTTTTGTCGCTCTTGTGATTCTACTCGGCCTTAATTTGAATTAATTTCATAAAGGTATGAAAATATTGAATGGTCTAACAAAAAAAAAAATGCTTCACTACATAACTATATTATCTACCCAATATTTTTCTTTGGGTGTTAATACATGTTTAAAGTAAAAAATCTCACATCACATATGAAAATATAATGATATATAATAATTTGAGTTTAATTACTTAATTAGTTAATTTAAAATTTTTAGCAATAATTTTCAATTATCTTTCATTTCTAATAATTATAATGCCCCTCTTAATTAAATTTCTAATAATATATGGCACGGATCATAGTAGTTACAACGTTGTCATTGTTAGTAATTTATTTAATAAAATTTAGATAGAATTCGTATCAATCAAATTTTGAATTTAATGGTAAACACTGCAATGTCGTTACATTATTATACTATACTTCCGTAATTAATAATTCACCATTGAATTAGATAAAAATTATTATTCATCATCGAATTAGATATAATTAGATTTCGTTGGATTAAATGAAATTATTATTCACTATTAAATTAAAACACGTTATTTAATAACATTATAAAAAAATATTACTATAGAATTCACCTAAATTTTATGTTTCTTTCCTTCATTTTTTATAATTGTATGCTACATTTGATGTAATCAAAAGTCTTATTTTGATATTGTTATTATCAAGGCTGTGTATAATTATTCCAAATTTATTACATAATTATAAAAAAAATAAATGAAATAGATATAGAATTTGATATTTCAAATACAAGAGTTGATTGATATCTGATCAAATTTTATAAAAAATAAATTTAATAATAAAATTGATATATAATTGGATACATCCAATACATGATTTAATCAATATCTTCGTCAAAAAAAAAAAGTACCAAATATTACACAAAACACAACATACTCATGTTGCGTCTGGCCTCTTAAGAAAAGTTCCTTTACATGATATTGCCACGCACAAAAATTAAAGGTGAGAAAGATTAATAAGGAATCTCACTTTATGCACAGTTACAGAGTAATAGTTGCGTGATTTATCCCTTTTTTTAAAAATTTTTACGTTGGGAGTGCTTTAAAATACTTTGTTGCCTGAAAAAGAGCATGAAAACACTCTTGAAAATAACAAAAGCAACCAAGAAAGAATCCTTCATATTTTCATTCGTAACATAGACAAAAGTTTCTCCTTAGTTTTACACAGTCACAAAACCCATTTGTTTTACACAGTCACAAAACCCATTCATCTCCATATAATAGTAGTCAGGTCAAGTACTAGCATCGCTTCTTAAGAGGCTAAAGAAATTTTCTAATCCAGTGCAGTGTTGATTCATATATGCTTTTTTTAAAAGCAGTGAAATTCCCTGGAGCCTTTACTACTACTGCCTATATCATAAATTCATCCATTACGACCCAACAACTACTATTGTTAGGATAGTCTAGTATAGGTGACTATATGGACTATAATGAAACATTTAGAAATTTTTTATATTTTTTTTTTTGGCTTTTCATAAATTTTTGTGTGTGTAAAAGAAATTATTATGACTTGAATTTCAATCTATTTCATTATAAGTTAATCACTATGATCGTTTAAACTATTGATTTGGGGGTGATTATATTCTTTCCTATACCAAACATATTTATATCAATTAAGGGTGAGCAAAAATCAGATCGGAGAAAAAAAATTGACTGAAATGATTTAATTTGATAAGTTCGATTTGATTCTTTAATAAAATTCAGTTCGATTGGTTTTTATTTAAAAATTTTCAATTTTTGGTTCAGTTTTTTATATAAAAAATTGAATAAACTGAAATTATTAATAAATCAAATTAATTCGAATCAAATCAGATTTAAAATATATGTAATTTATTTAAATGAAACTGAACGAACTAAAATTTTATAGGTTCAATTCAGTTCGATTTGTATGTTTGTGAAATTGGGTTTAATTGGTTCAATTTATTCTATTTTTTAAAAAATTTTAATTTAGTTAAATTATAAAATATAAAATTCGATTTGATTGATTTTAATAAAAAATTAAATTGAATAAGCTGAACTGACAGGTTTGCTTATTCCTAATATCAATAAGTAGATTTTATACGTATAATAGATTTCTACATATATACACGTGATGTAGCTGGACAAAAATTTTCTACCAACTTTGTGGAGGGAAAAAAAAAAGTAGAAATTTGTATGAACCCTTTCTTAGAAAAAAAAAAAAAAAACGGAAGGAGGTGGGGTGGCCCCAAAGCAGTGACTTTTCACAAAATGATAGTTGAAGGTTTTTGGCAAGGAAAGAGCAAATTACGTATCTGTTTTGCAGAAGAGAGGACTGTTAGACAGAGTGCAGTAGTGGGGTAACCCGGGAGATCGCCAAAGGAGAGTGAGAGAAGTCAATAGTATGGGGATTAATGCGGTCGTTCGTTGACAAATCTGCCTATTAGTTAGCCATGGGTTCTGAGGGTTGTCGTTTAGACCACGTGGCTCTGCAACTTGTCTTGCCCCACAAAACCCCTCCTCCCCTCGCTCTTCTCCTCTTATATATACCTTCCTCCATTTCCTCCTATCGTATCCCCTCATATATGTAATTTATAAGCACACTTCTATTGTTCTTATCTTTCTTTCTTTCCAACTTCCTTTTTTGAAGGGCCAACAAAAGGTTCTGAATCATTTTGGGTCTCTGTGATTCTTGGGAAGTGTGTTCTTGTCATTAGTTACTGTAGCATATAATTAACACTTCTGACCCATTGAACTCGACGACCCATCATTTTCTTTCAAATATTTGTAGACATCAACGTTTTGCTGCTTCATATCCAACATATTCATAGCCATATAAGAAAGAAAGAAATCTAACCGCTGGTTTGTGTTTTGTTTTTGAAAAAAAATGGGTGACAACACAGCCACAGAGAACCACTTTCCTCCCCAAGTTTTCAGTGTCTCGGTTGACATTCCCAATTCTCAAGCTGGCTTCAAATGTTTTGATGATGATGGGCGCCTCAAGCGAACTGGTAAATTCTTTTAACTTCTTAATACTTTGCTTTTTTTTTTTTTTTTAGGTTAATTAGGCTTCGGCTAAAGTTTGAACTGACAAAATTTACTTTTACGTCATTGACCGAGTCAAAGTTTATTGGCAGCACCTAGATTTATTTATTAACTATTTTTACCCTTTCATTAGTGGCGGGTTGTGATTCTGTTTGTGTTCTTTCCTTGACCTGCAGGAACCGTTTGGACTGCTAGTGCTCACATCATTACAGCAGTGATTGGGTCAGGAGTTCTGTCCCTAGCTTATGCTGTAGCTCAGCTTGGATGGGTTGCAGGTCCTGCTGTCATGTTCTTGTTCTCCCTTGTCACTTATTACACTTCTACTCTCCTCTCTGCCTGCTACAGAACTGGAGATCCTGTCAATGGCAAGAGGAACTATACTTACACGGACGCTGTTCGGTCCCATCTTGGTAATAATTTTGTTGTTCTAGTCATATGCAAATTTCGGTTCTTTTCAGAATTTTATAATCCTTACAAGTTGGCTTTCCATCATTTTTCAGGAGGTGCCAAGGTTAAGATATGTGGATATGTTCAGTACTTGAACCTTTTTGGAGTTTCCATTGGTTACACCATAGCATCATCTATAAGCATGATGTGAGTTATCTAATTTCAAGATTCATTTTTTTTTCTTTTTCTAAGTTCTAGTTCTTGTGTTGTCTTGAATTTTCTTGCCCAATAAGTTACAAATTTCTTGTTTGTTATGAAACAGGGCTGTCAAGAGGTCTAATTGTTTCCACTCGAGTGGAGGAAAAGATCCATGCCATATGAATGCCACTCCATACATGATTGCATTTGGAATTGCGGAGATCTTTTTGTCTCAAATTCCTGATTTTGATCAACTTTGGTGGCTGTCCATAGCTGCTGCAGTCATGTCCTTCACTTACTCGTCTATTGGTCTTGGACTTGGAATTGGTAAAGTTGCAGAGAGGGGAAAAGTCATGGGCAGCCTAACTGGAATAAGCATTGGCACCGTCACCCAAACTCAGAAGATATGGAGGAGCTGCCAATCACTTGGCGACATTGCTTTCGCCTACTCTTTCTCCATCATCCTCATTGAAATTCAGGTATATTATAGAAAAAAGAAATATTCCATTCTCACAAATTTGGCTGCTGGCCATTAAGCTAAATGGTCCACAGTGACAGAGTGGAGAGTTCAAGCCCCGATACTCATTCTGCTTTACAATTTCCGATGGAATAAGTCCAAAGTATAGCGAGGGAGATGACACTGTTTTTTCAGATATAAAACTTATTTAAAATTATAGATAAAGTGAATAAATGAATGAAAAGATCTATAAATAAAAGGAAGAAATTATATATTTGAAAAATAGAGTCAAAGACCGTCTAATATAGTTACTATTATCAGGATTTGGCTCCTTGAAAAACATTTTTGCATACATAGAAGATGAACTGAAAAAATACAAATCGAATTTAAAAGCATCAAATGTTACCCATCATCAAATGCACCGAAAAAGAAAAAAGGATTTGCCTGCTAAACTAACTTGTATGATTTGTTCTGTAACAGGACACGGTCAAAGCACCACCATCAGAGGCCAAGACAATGAAAAAAGCATCACTAATAAGTGTTATGGTCACAACCATTTTCTACATGTTATGTGGCTGCTTTGGCTACGCTGCATTTGGAGACATGTCCCCTGGAAACCTCCTTACTGGGTTTGGTTTTTATAACCCATATTGGGTAATAGACATTGCTAATGTTGCTATAGTAGCCCACCTAGTCGGTGCATACCAAGTCTACTGCCAACCACTTTTCTCCTTTATCGAAAAATCAGCAGTGCAAAGATTCCCAGATAGTGATTTCATGACCAAAGAAATCAAAATCCCAATTCCTGGTTTCCGCCCTTACAACCTCAACCTCTTTAGATTAGTGTTTAGGACCATCTTTGTGATCCTCACCACAGTAATTTCTATGCTCCTGCCCTTCTTTAATGACATAGTTGGCCTCCTTGGTGCATTAGGATTTTGGCCATTAACAGTTTACTTCCCGGTTGAGATGTACATATCACAAATGAAGATACCAAAGTGGAGCACAAGATGGCTCTGCCTCCAAATCCTAAGTGTTGCTTGCCTTATTATTACTATAGCAGCTGCTGCTGGATCCATTGCTGGAGTTGTAAGTGATCTCAAGACTGTTAAGCCCTTCAAGACGAGTTATTAGATCAATTGATTGCAGTCACCGTCGATGAACATTTCGAACATCAACGCTAGTAGTTTTAGTTTTTGTTCAAGTCATGTTTATATGATTCCCTTAATGGGTTCTTTTTCATGTCTATGTAGTTTTCTGATCTTTGTTCTTAAGGTTTCTCACTCCCCAAACAAAATGGAACCATGTATGTAACATATGTTCAAGAAACAAAAATGATCTCTATTTCTCCACTTTTCCTATTCAAATTTATAAAATTTATGCATATTGCTGATATTAAAATCTTTTATTTTCATGATACCATTTAGAATTATACTCGAAATTCATTAATGACAATTCTTGCATATAGAGAAACTCAAAAAATAACTAAATAAATACTCTTGTTTTCTAGTCCCTCTCATGTCTAAGTTCAACTCTTGCTAAATAATAAATTGATGGGATCATTGTGAAAAAAAAAATGTTCCAATCAAAAAACAGCAACATAAGATTCCTCTATTTTATTTTATTTGTTTGTTTTGTGTTTTTATTTTTAATGGTCCTGCTTCAATAGAATGGCAAAGGAAGGCATCTTCACTTGCACCATTGAAAGTGCACATTTCAAATCAATAGTGACAAAAGGAGAAGGAAAATAAACTACTAGGACCATACAGTGAGGTGCTAAGGGACCATGGCCGATCATATCCAATCTGTCAGAAATCGATATATGCATGTTGTACATAAAATCATACGAACATGATCCAATTATCAGAGGTCGATAGACCTAGTAGCGAGTAGCTAGTGACCATTATTATGTGCAAAAAGGGTGGTGCTTGATTGCTCCTTTTCTGGAGGGACCAGAATATTGTTTGAACTAACAACAGTTGAAGTTTCTCATTTTGAACTGGCAAACCATCCATTTGTTTATGCGTATGGGAGAGGGGAACCACCCATACATAGGTCATTGTGAAGGGGAAAAGCATATTCCAGGAGTTGCCCATTTGGTTAGAGAGTTTGGTCGTTCTCTTGTTGATTAGGACAGGACCTATATATTCTTTGGAAGACCAAAAATGAGGGAGACGCTATAGAACAAATCAAAAGAACAAAAGAACAAGAGAACAAGCAATCATAGTTAATTAAGGAGACCTTCCTATAGAACTGAAAGCTATAGACTCCTAAAAAATGCATTATGAGATTAGAAAGATTCCAAAGTGCTGCTGTTTTTAGCACATCCAATGGACTTGGATGTGAAATTTGATAGTGGTGGTATACCATGACGAACTGTAACATCATTAGACGTACCAAATAGTTCTTGCAACAAAAATCCCACCCATCTTTATTTATTTATTTATTAACAACTCCCACTAAAAAGCTTGGAATTTTCAACCAACTCGTATTGAAGATCCAAGAACAAGGTTTCCACCACCTCTGTCAGCTCAGCTTTTTAGTTTCATTTTATTTCCTTCTACTTGAAAAGATTTCAGTTCCTGTCTTAAAATATAGCATGTGAACACCATCAAATATTCCTTCCCGTTTATAGGATTTAAATAAACAAGAAAACAGACCATGTGCCCTGCCAATTTTAATGGAGCAAAGAATAATATGAACGTGTGGGACATTCTAAACTTCCCATATGTATATATTGTGATATCTATGGTCGCAACAAACATTATTAAATACTTTAGATGTCGAGTAAATCTAATTTTTCTAGCATATAACAAATAAAGTTATTAGAAATCTAATTAGGTAAAATCTATCTATACTTACAATATTACGGTCAAACTAATTATATTATAGTGATAAGATAATAATTTAATAGAGGTGTAGTTATCAAAATTATAATATTTATTTATAGTTAGTGGAAAGTATGCATTATATTAATCATTAATTAATGAAACATGTCAAGTCTAAAATACATATATTAATGAAAGAGATAGACATAATTTCTAAAAACTAATATATATGTTTGTAGTATTGTTGTTAGTATAATTAGCATAATTAGTTCTGTGATTCTAGATTGACATATTCCTAATTAGTTGTACAAATGTTTTTAATTATTTATGTATATTTTCGTTTATAGATTGCTATATTTTCTTTACAGGTTGATCCTAATTAATTCTATTTCTATATTGTATTCTAACTCTATTATAAATAGGTTGTAAACCATTGTATAAAGATACATAGAAATATTATTTTTTATTTTCTTTTTTCTCTATTTCTATAGTAATTGAAAATATATAAAGATATTGATAGATATACTTCTAAAAAAACTAATACATAGAATAACTATATAAGTATTGTATAGAATTAATTTTATTTCTATATTGTATTTTAGCTCTATTATAAATAAGTTGTAACCCATTGTGCAAAGATATACAGAAATATTATTTTTTATTCACTTTTTGCTATATTTCTATTATAATTGACAATATATAAAGATATTGATAGATATACTTCTAAAAGAAACTAATACATAGAATTACTATATAAGTTTTACTCTTATATTTGTGGTCACACTAATACATAGAATTACATGTTATTTATGTCATTGATAATATAATTTAGTGAAAATATCAACGAATTCCTGTGTTCTAAAGGGGGTGCATAGTGGGGGAAAGGCGGCGATCAGCCTCGGCGGCACGTGGTGTGACGGACCCTCCGTTGCTAACATAGGATACCGCTAAAGAGATTTTTTCTTTGGGCTCCAAAAAGAAAAAAAAAAAAAAAAAAAGATTTAATACTTTTCCAAGGCTGATGCCAGTGGCGCGCCTTTCTTTAGTGGGTTGGTGACTTCTGGCAGCTATGTAGCTACCAAGTCTTTCTCCATGTTTCCTTTTTCTTACCCACCAAACAATGTAAAGATTAAAAAAGTACTTCTTTCATTCCCTTATACCATAATTACATTTGTCAGTGGAGAGAATTAGAAAAAGATTCTCCAAGAAGTAAGGAGATTTCAGGAGTTTTTTCTCCAATCAATGGATGAATTTCACTCTTCAGTGGGATTTATGATTTAGTGCTAAGACAAGGAAATTTGACATGATGGTGATTTAGAAGAGAGCAATTTTGAGTTGGGTTTTTGTTTTCTGAATATTTTAATAACCATTAGTGCTAATTTGAATCAGATCAAGATTCATGGAATCAAATGATGACGTGCTAATTCATGGTTCTGGTGTAACCAGGTGGTGAAGCAATTAGGAATAATTAAACAAAGGGATTTGTGCTATTTTGGGGTTTGCCAAGTGGTTTATTTTTGAGCTGGTTTCAATGAATCATAATAGTTCCTTGGTCTATTTTGCTTTCAAATTACACACACACACACACTCAAATTTAGATTATATGCTTTTTCTCATTTTTTCTAGCATAAATAACACTTTAGCTATATAAAACTTGTTGTTAATTTGGTAATAATAAAAGTTTTATTATAATTTTAATATAAAATTTAAATTATATAAGAAATTTATCTATTAATTAACTATGAAATAATTTCTTTTTACTTGAAAACAAAGCAATGACTAAAATAGTTTGAAATTTAACTTTTTATAACACCAAACCTAATTAAGATGAAAACTTACCTTACTGATTATTTATTGTCATAAAAAGTAAGTTAATTAGATAAAAGAAATTTACAGCAATCAACGTCATATATCATTCAACAATCAAAAAATAAATTGAAAAAAGAAGAAAGAAACCACCATATAACTGTAGAAAAAATATATATTATGAATGAGCCTTTGATCTAACAATATTGTAAATGTTTTCAACATTATGAAATAATTAATTTGATTATAATTGAAATTAAATAAATCTCCCAATAAAAATTATCTACTCATAATCCTTAAAATGTTCACTAATTAAGATAAAATTCTATAGTGGTCAACTAAAAGTATTGCAATATAATTATAGCAATAAATAATAAATCAAAACCTTGAAACCAATCAATTAGAACCTTTGATCCAATAATATTATATTTGTCGTTTGCAAGATTATGAAGTTGTAAATTTGACCATAAATAAAATCAAATTAATTCAAAAATAGATATCTATTCATAATCCTTAATTTAGTTTATATAAGAACAAGAGTGCCCAACAATCAAAGCAAAAGTTTATAGGCAGCATCAATTAAAAATATCACTTGAAAAAAATTTAATAATAAATCAAAACTTTGAAAGTAATTAATTGAAACTAAAACGTAAATAAAAATGTTAAACAAAGGCAAAAAAGATTAAAATAACCTTAATAACTGTAGAGACACAGAATTAGAACCTCAAAACACATATCAGTATAAAGATCGTTTTCACATGCACGCAGCTACACGGTAACACATACGAGACGAATGAATTTCTTCTCAGCAATTGAAAAAGGGCTCAGATTGGTGTGCCCAATGGCATTTTGATTTTGTTGAATTGTGTTTAATCCCCAAATGGCGCAATATATATCCTGAACTTGTGTGCAGGATATTTCGTGATCCTTTTATCAATACGCCATTTTAATTGTGTTTTGGGTGTTATAGCTTACTAATTTATTTTATTTTCTTTGCATTTTCACTCTTTTTTTTTCTTTATTTGTTTCCTTACAATATATTTTCATATCTGATTTTTTGCTATAAAAATTTCTTTTCTTATTCAAATCACATAAATTTTTTCATCATAAATATTTTTAATAATAAATATTTCTATCATAAATATTTTTATTACTCTAATTACAATTTTTTAATAAATATTTTTCAGAAATATTTGTATCATAAATATTTTTATTACTCTAGGTACATTATTTTTTTTATTAAAGTACATTGTTCAAATATCTAGGTGCATTTGTGTCATGTTGCAAACATATTAATTAGGTACATTTATATTGTGCTATAAATATATTAATTTGAAATTATAACACACAACATTTGATATGAAAATACATTAATATTATATATGAGATATACTGATTTTGTATTGCAAATATATTAATATTATACTCTAGATATATTATTTTCTTATTTTAAATATATTTTTATAACTTTAGATATATTATTTTTTTATTAAACGTATATTATTGTTGACTTATAAGTATATTAATATTATATTATAAATATATTATTTCTTATTTTAAGTACATTGTTACTACTCTAAGTACATTGTTTTTAACTAAAAGTATATTGTTATTAATTTATAAATATATTTATTTTAATTTTAATATTTATCTTAAATTTTTAAATTATCAAGTTCATTTATTTTTAAAAATTTAATTTATTTAATTTTATATAAAAATAAAAAATTTTAAAATTAAAATTAAATTAAATATTAATAGAAAATCTAAATTGAACTAGCAGAATACTGCAACAATTTAATTTAGTTACAATAATAAAAAGAAAGCATCAATAAAATAAGAAAAAAAGAAATTTAAACTGCAAAAGTCGCATTTTACGTACACCTACCTGTGATAGAGTTTCAATAGATACAAAACGTTTAAGTGAATCGGTGAGTTTTATTATGGAGTGCAAGTGTGTAACTTGGACACGGTTCAAGACAAACGAATGCCCCAAATTGCATTATTAGTTGAAATGAAGGCTTCGCTTGAATAGAAATACATATACTACAACCCCTTAATATTCATGCCATTCTTAGATCACCTTAAGTCATGAAAATTCTGTGAGCCCAACCAGTCATCCGACCTACTTTATTTCAATTGAATTTCTCTATATGTAACCAACTCCTAAAATTTCTTTACCACCAGAAATAACATACCAGCAGTACATCACCTCTTTAGCACTTGAAGATTGGAATGGCTGCACTCAACAGGTCAAAAACGACGCATGCAAAAGTTTTAACAGAAGCTGAAATATTGCAACTCACCAATAACTTCAATCATGCAAATTCTGAGGATGGACACTGATAGTCATATATTTATGCTCACTGAAAACCATTATTACAAATAAAAGGAAGATTTCTTGCCCCTTTTATGAGAATTAAAAAGAAAAAAAAAAATCACCAAGCACATAAAATTCTTACCATCAACATGATTGCATTCACTGTTAGAATTTCTCTGGGGGATGGTACTGTGAATGTTGTATCACATAATATTTCTAGCAACATTAATTTACAACAACATCCACAAACTAGAAAGATCTTTCCCGAGCATCATTCTGCTGGAGCCAACATGTCATAACCGGACCATAAGTTGTGTAATGGAACTGCACAAGCATTGTTCATCCGAAATGGGAGTTCTGTAACTGCTGATTGGTATGGGATGAATCATTAAAGGGTACTTAAGAAAGCTCTTCCTTATTAAACTTGTTCCAAGCTTCCTGTTTCAATGCAAAACAGTCTAATGTGAGAACTAAGGGAAACTAAAAGCACTGCAGTTGTTAAGTAAACTAGCACATAGAGGCAATAATCCACCACTCATCAAGGCCCGCCATAATGACAGAAAAAAGTGTGAAAAAAAATGATGCTACTAACTCTTAATGATGCTACACGTTTCATAATTACTTAGATTTAGCATTTTGCCTATCTAGAGAAGTTCAACCTATAAGCTAGATTTAGAGCACCTAGACTATTCATCAAATACATAACATCTTGTTCTGACCTGTGATTGTACAAGCTTCAATTACCTAATCTGTTCCCAGTCATAACCAATCCAAATGATTGGTAACAAGTAATTTTAATTGCAGCAATATAACATTTTGAAAAATCATTTTGAGGATAAAAAATAAATAAGTTTTCAATAATCAAGCAATCATAGCAGAAGAGCACATTTCATTTTTTTTAATCAAATAAATATAGTAAAAGATTGGTGTATAAGTCCTTCAGAATGATAATCCACACAGAACTCATAACAAATGCTTGAAAAATCATTTGCATGAAAAATAAAACATTGGATGATTATTGGCAACAATCTTTCAGCCATTTTCCTTTGTGAGAACAAAAATTTTTCACCAACAATTGACAAAATTAAATGAAACAAAGAATGAATTCTTTTTAACAAAAGAAGAAGAAAAAGAAGGAATTCAAAATATACCAGGACAGCAGTCTAAACAAGACTGGCCCTAAGAATATGGTATGGAGATTTTATGCAGACAAGGACTGTTTCTTCCAAAATAATAAGACAGTTTTAGGATAAAAAATTGCTTGCTAATGTATTGTTTCAACTAGTAGTTTACTGGCACAATTCATTCTACATCACATAATAGCTAAGTACTTATAACAGCTGGTACCATCAGTGTATAAGATCAGGTCTTGCTTTAATTGCCATCTTTAAATCTGTTGTGCTGTGTCTCAAACTACATGGACAACAAATGTGCCTTCCCTGATACTAACCATAGATCACCCTTACTCCTCGTTCATACTGAAGAGCTTAAGAAAAACAGTTCCAGTAATGTGAATTGAATAGAGAATCCCAGGTTTTAGGATGATCTCAGGAAAATATAAGCAGCTCTTGGCATTTTCTGATTGGTTCTTGCAAAGACAGCATTTGGCTCACTTAACATGATAATCTTTATGATTTCTTCAAGGGTTAAAAGTGTAGGCTTCATTAAATTCAACTCAGATGTTATTATAATGTTTTTTAGAATTACTTGCAATTCTGAGAGACATGCAATTGGAACAAAAATGAAGTAAATAAAAATTCAGTTTTTGAAACTTCAAAATTTTCTATTGAAAATGAAACAGCAGGCACCCATCTCACAGACGAACTTGAAAGTCTAGAATAGTTGCATTATTAAATCACCCACACGCACACGTTCATGCACACAGACACACGCATGAATGCACATGTCAAAATTGAAAGTGTTACCTTAAGGATATCAAAAACCTTCTCAGCAGTATATTTTTGTTGAAGGGTGGCACCTTTCTGTTGAACCTTATCAGGATGAACAAACAATGTTGCCTTTCTATAAACTTGTTTCACTGAGGAAGAAGTAATCAAATCTGTCAATGAAACTGGCTTCCAACCACATTCAGGCCAAAGCACCTGCACATAATTCCACAAATACAGTAGAATAGTCAGTATATACACATTGCAAGAGATTGAATTTAATGAAGAATAACTTTAGAGAAACATTAGAAAGCCCCCCACATACAGATTACAACTAATAACTTACACATTAAATGTTAAATTAAAATTATTTAATGTTTACTACTAATTAATGAATAATAAATAGTTTAATTATTAGTAATATATACTAATTGAAAGAGTTAAGTGGTAAAACTAATAATTAACACAAACACACACACACACATTACAGTTTAGATATCGGTTCTATGGTTCGGTTCTAGTACTGGACAGTTCAATCCAAATCTCAGTTCGAATATCACAAAATCTCCAGAACCATCTTGTTTACTTATTCTCGGTCCAATTCAATTCAGAGATTTTTTAAAAAAATCGGATATTTCGGTTTTGGTACCAAATCAATCCACTACCTCGGTCCAATTTGGGAATCTCCGTTTTCTATGCTCACTCTACCCATGAATGTCAATGCAATAGAAATCCATCTTGAGGTTCAAAAAGAATATAAAAAATAGGACTAAGGGCTGTAAATGAACCAAGCCAAGCTGAGGCTTGGCTCGAGCTTGAACAAGCTTTTATCATTAGTGTTCAAGCTCAAACTTAAACAACCTCACTGAGGTTGCATCGAGCGCGAGAGCATAATGAAATTTTTAACTAATTTTCACTTAAAAACCCATCTAAATGCATTTAAAAGTAATTTAAAAAAAAACCACTATGAGGCTTATGTGCTGGCTTTCATGCTAGCATATAGTTATTAGTAGAGGGAAGGGAAGGGGGGCCTTCTCCTTTTATAACAAGGAACCCCCTCCCTTATTTGCAACTGATGTGGGACAGATTCCCACATCCTTTGCTTTTCTTTTTCATATTTTTTAAAATATTTGCTTATTTATGTCTTTTAATTCAAGACTTTATTTGATGTATTAAAAACTATCACCATGAAGATCATATGAGATATTGCGAGGTTTAATTATAAATTTATCGTAATTATTATTAAAATTATGAAATTTATAAAGGTCTAAAATTAGTATATTATGAATTTTATCAAATACAAATAAACATAAATGAGTATTTAAACAAGTTTGTTCATAAACACTAAACGAGCCAAGCACTTAAGTGTTTGAGATTGGCTCATTTATATAAACAAGCTTCAAAATATGTTCAGACTCATTTGATAAGCTAAATAAACAAACATGAACAAACTATTAACAAGTTTGTCTGCGAACTGTTAGCCAAGTGCACTGGTTTATTTACACCCCTGAGGATTACCAGAAAGAAAAGCAAATTTCTCATCAATACTGGTGTTGCAAATAACAAAATGCCCAATACATTTTGCATCATTTAAATAAGTAAATATGCCACCCATGTCAAGCATTGAAGGTCAAACCTTTCATTTCAAGGTTTTAATTGCCTACTGCTATGCCTTCAGCCGAATAAATCTAATGAACAGCTTATATCGAGAGTTCTCATTGCCTGCAGCAACTTAGCTGCATTTAGATATAATGTTCTCCTCTCGCTCAGAAACAAAAACATGCATACAAACTTTTTTTGTCGTCATCAATTTTTAATGCAAAGTCAAACCAAATAGGAAGTTTTTCAAATTTACAAGATACAGCAATCCATGACAAGTGAGGTTGGACTGCTCATTATAATCTAATGGCATGGTGAACCCAAAATCTTTTCCAAAATTTGTTAAGTAGCACATTTTCATGGGACTTTCAGTTAAGCACTTTCATGAGTATCCTTCCACAGAACATAACACTAATGATCAACCAAGGACAGAAGCATCATCGGCCAGGTAAGCTCTCCCTATATAAAGGTTTGACTAAGCACCTGGCCCACTTGCACTAAAAGCAGGCCTGACTTTCTACCTTTCGCTTTGAATGATCATTCCACCTTCAGTTTACTAAATTATCATGGACTTTTTGCAATTGAAAAGTAAATTTACTCTCCCTAGTGGTCTAGCAACTGACATCTCTGCCCTCAAATGGTATAAGCTTTTTCTGTCCCTTCCTTTATTCAACAAGAGTGGTTCCGCTTGCCCAGTTAATGCATAATAGAGATTAAAAAAAATATCCTCAGCTACTGATTCTCCCCATTCCAAGACACCATTTCAGCACTATTCCAAGACATGCAAATAAAGGTAAAGCATGGAGTACACTTAATAGAATGTGTGTTAACAGATTGCAACCTAAGGTTTTTTCTTCTTTATTTTTGTCCCACATCAAATCCCAAGACAGAGTTTGCTACCAAGATTTTTCTTTCCATACAGGTTGGTAGCAAGAATGAAATTGCAATAGACAATGTTTAGTGCATGTGATTTTAAATTCAACCAATAACAATATTTACACTTTTCAAATTCAAAATAATCCTAAATCTTCAAATTCAAAAATATTCTTTAACATTACACTGCTTCAGTTAATTGTACCTGATGCATTAATCGTAGAACTCCCTTCAGTGCACAACAAGATAGAAAGTAGGTGTTTTCTTGCAAACTAACATGCTAAAAGTTGAATGACGTACATATTGCAATGATGATAACAATGCGCGCATGTTGCCTTCTTTCCCTGCAGCCCAGCTCTTTATCACAGCATCCATTTTATCAGCAATTCTCTGAAAATTAAGCTTAACTGTCACTACTAAATGAACGGAATTAAAGAGGTAATGCTTCAAAGACAAAATCCATGTCAGAAGACATGGACAAAGACGAACAATATTCAATCCAGCCAGTACCTCCTCACCAAAAATGAGTAGTACATAAATAATAAAAATACAAATACATAAAAATATGAAGGTGTGTACTATAGTTCACAAAAATCCTACTAAATGCATCAAATATTAGTGCAACACTTACACGCCTCTCTTCTTGCTCACGCTGAGTTTGAAGGTCATGCTGGTTCATATCAGCAACTGCTTTTGCCTGCATATGCAACAATTCAGAAGTGAGTCTCAAAATGAATACAGAATACAAATATGAACAAATTCCATTTCAGCAAGCACGTCAGTGAAATTTAGTACAATCAATTAAATCCATAAAGAAGTGATGCAGCTAAATTATATACTAACTGAAGTGCTACTCAAACAGAATTTATAGCAGATGAAAAACATCAAATTTATGATTAACCACTACTTAATTTGTTGGGCATTAGATCTGACAAAAAATGATTTCCTGTGTACGGGATATCTCTCTTTTCTTAGTCTGTTGTTAGCATGTCATTCACTGCAAATTTCTTTTCACCTCAAAATCAACAAACGCCATAATTTAAATAACCCAAGAAGCAGAAGATAAGGCTATCCATTCTATAACATGAGTCTAGTCACATCTAAGGAAATAAAGAATGATAAGAGGGAAAAACACACACCACTCGATCCTGGGTCCTCTGGTGACGGCTGAATCTGGCTCTTCGTCGTTCTTCACTTTCCCCTTCTACTTCCTCAAATTCTCCAGAAAATGAGGCATCTTTGAAACAAAATTAATCAAAATATTAGAGGAGAGAGATGAACCAGAAGCCAGCCTTCACTGCAAAGGGAAGTCAAATTCAGCAGCAAATTACCTCCAAATATTGAAGAAAAGTCATCAAACATATTTGGTGTAGGAGATGTTGTACTTAAGTTGGACGAAACGCCATTAGACTTCCTTTGTTGGATTACTGCAGGCTCACCTTGGTTGCTAATCTTAGCATCAAATACAGGGTCCTAACAAATGTAGCAAGAATCAAATAAAAATATGCCGCTGGTGTTGCATAAACCATTAAAATTATGTCAGCTATTCTCACCATATTCTTTGACTTTGGTACACTGCTGGATCGATAATTCATGCTAAAAAAGGATTCTAGATCATCTGCACTGTTTTGCTGATTCTTCCTTGGAACATCTTCAGCTTCGTTATATTTGCTAGCTTTTGCAGTTTGTCTCTCACTTACATCCTTAGAATGGCAATAATCTGACTGTCGATCTGCCTTATTTTGCAGCCCACCCATGGCAAAATCTTCAAGTTCATCTATGGAAGATACATCTGAACCTTTACCTGCATTATGGAGCATTTTACTGGTATTAAGATTACAACAAGAATACAAAAATGAAAAATTCATAACAACCTGTTATTTACACTTAAGGATGAAGGATAACCTTTTTCACTCTTCAAAACTTGTCCTGGTTTTGGAGGGGGCTTTAGCGAGGGGGAAAAACTTGATAACCCAGTGGATATTATGTTGTCAGAATGACTAAGCTTACTGAATTCTTCCAGTGGGAATGTGACTGTCGATTTTGTTGTAGTTGAAGGAGATTCTAAAACTACAAAAGGGTCATCAATAGAGGTGAATGCTGATTTATTGATCCCTGCATTTTCTCTGTGCCAAAAAAGTGAGAACGAGTAAAGCCATCAATTTTCCATATTCATAACTGATACATGATTTGTCATCCAAATATACCTTAAAAGAAAAATTAAAACGGCTAGTTAGTTTGCTAACATGCTTTGACAATTTTAATTAAGAGAAATCAATTGATCACTTGCAAAAATCACTTCAAAACCATACCCTCTGTCAATGTTTAGGGAATTAAACTAAACATCCCAGAGTTTTTCTCTGAATGTATGACAAAACCCCTTAAGTTAATTTCTAATTACTGAACATCAAACAGAGCATTGAGGGAACATAATTAAATCTCCAAGTCTTTAAATATTTTATGTATAGCTATAAAATTCAGGCATTCTAATTCTATGTGATTTTTCAGCATACAACTTAACTCAATTCAACTAAGGCTTAATCTCAAGTTAATTGGAGTCGGCTATATAGATTCAATTTTTCCACTCGGAGTCATCTTGGGCCACATCTTCAGAAAGATGTAAGGCCTCTAGGTCATTATGAATTAGATTTTTCAGCATGAACATGCAAAATACATAAGGAGGATACCAACTGGAGTTTGCTCAGATTAAGAGTACTTTTAGGAGGAGATCATAGACTGAGAGCAAGGATATTTCCCCAATAACAAAGAGATTACACAAGCACACAAGCATGTGGGTGGATAGATGGACAAAGAGAGAGAGAAAAAACATTATATAACAAAACTGGAAGGCTTACCATTACATATCATGCCTCGTATGCTTTAAGCATAAAAACTTGCTGCATTGTGCAAATATAAAGAATGGTTCCCTTTAACAAATGGATGCCATGTTATAGGGATGAGGATCGTAATGCAACAGCTAGGCATGAAGAAGACAATAATATACACCCCAAAATATAATGATGGCATTATCAGCAATAGAAGCCAATTAACGATGTCCGTCTATTTCTTAGCAATTATTCTATACACACGTTGTGAATGTGTACAAAAATCCATGCATAAGAACAATGCAATGCAAGTCAACTATGTAAAAGTTAATGTTCTGTCAAATTGAGCAGTACCCCAGAACTGTATAAATATAGAAGGGAACCATCCTTGAATTCAAGTAAACATGAAATTAATCACCTGATCAAAGCAGCTTCCACTGAAAGCTATCAATCTAAACATCTTTAGCAATAAAACAAGGGGATGAAACAGAAATTTGACTACACTAACAGAATAATGCGCAATTATTGCACTCTTCGACACATTTGTCATATGTAATCAAATTTAACCATAAACTCTTTCTTCAAGTAATCAAATTCCTAGATAATCTAACATCCAACTCTTCTCCATGCAATACACATACACAATCAATTAAACCATTGGAATTTAGCGCAGAAACAAATGAATTAAACCACTTACTGAAAAAAATGAAATCAAATTTCCGCAATACACACAACCACATACCCTTTCTCTAAGGATGAATTGCTTGAAGCACCAAATCCAGGGATCAAATCATCAAAACCAACCGATCCATTGTGAATCTTCGTTTTTGCACCAAAATTTCCAAAAAGGTCATCAACAGGAGCATTCTGCTTAGCCACAGAGGCAAATGACCCAAACACATCATCGCCAATAGTAGAATTCAAGCTACTGTTCAACCCACCCAATATATCCCTATCCAACGACGATTTAGTACTCGAGTAATTAGAATTCGAGAATAGGGAATCATAATCAAAAGATGACCCGATCCTATTATTACTCGTCTGCCTCGAATTCTGTTTAAACCCACCAAAAATATCAAACTCATCGTCTAAACGACTAAAATTCAGCGACTTTTGACCGTTCAAAATACTGTCTTGGTCATCGAAAAAGGACCCATTAAGCGAACTGGAATTATAACCAGATTTCGACCCATATGATGATGATGATTTCTGGTTTAAAGAAACTGAATTAGAAGAAAAACTTCGCGAGGCGGTGGTAATTGGTGGTTTGGATGAGGACATAGGAGCCGATTTGCCTTGTGGTTTCAACCCAAACCGCTCCGTTAAGACGCCAAATTCGTCCATGTTGAGCCGTAAACAAGTAAATTTTGAGCGTAAAAGTGGTTATGATACAATTTTGAGATATGGGTTTACGTTTAATCCAAGAAAAGACAATGTACAGTAAACTTTCAGCGATTCGAAACAAAGAAAAGAGGAATCTCAAACAGATTTTTTTTTTCTTTTTTTTTTTTTCGGGGAAGGAATGATTTTGGTTGTTTGCTTGGAATGAGAACAAGAAAGTAAGGAAAAATGGGACAGACGGCGCAGAAAAAATGGCGGGAAATGGATGACAAACCAAAATTAAGGATAGCAAATTCTTCCGGGAATTAAATTTCAACCTCAGGACGACTGCTCTCTGTTTCTTTTTTTTCTCCTCTCTCTCTCTATCTCTCTCACTCTAGAAACACAAAACGGAAGTAGAGAGAGGAGGCAAGCGGTGGACCGGTAGTGGCAGAGACGTCAAAGCAAGTTTCCTTTTTTTTTTTTTATTAGAATGGAACGGTATTTAGAGGATTTTTTTTAACCGAATTAAAGAGCACAGCTCTAACATCAATCATTTAAAATTATTTATTACTTTTTTTTTTTTAACTGAAAGTATTTATTACATTCATATCTTAATTTTGAGAATTAAATTTAAATAATAAAAATAATAATTTTTAACCACTTAAAAACTCAAAATTCAAATTGTTTTTTTTTTCCCGTGATTAGAGCTTGTCATATTTGTGTGGTCTTTAATATATGGTTTTAAATTTTTTTATGTTGCACGTTTTGCACATTTATCCTTTGTTTGAATTAAAGTAAAATAAAGAAAAAAATAAAAAATAAGAATTAATTGTAATTTTCATTATTTGAAAATGTAAAAATAATTTTTATTTTTTCTTTTTCATTTTTCCTCTAAAATGGAGTGAAAATATGATGATTAAATGAAATAATGATAAATTTATATTTTTATCCTTGATATTTCTATATTGAAAAAGAAAAGTAAATTTATTTTTTCTCCTTTATCCAAACATGCAAAGGAAATAAATAAAAGAAAATAAAATTTATTTTTTCTCTTTCAATTTTTATCTATGAGAAGGGAAAATAAATGAAAGAAAATAAAATTTATTTTCTATTTTTATTTTCTTTTATCTCTAAATAATTTTTCAAACATAAGCTTAAAAAAAAGTATTTCAATGTCGTTCTTAGCTTGAGAGTAAGACACTGATGTAGGGACCATTTTAAGAGTTCTCTTTAGAAATGGCAACAGGTAGAATTCCACTTCTTAAAAAGATAAATTAGTTGATATTTCATATTTTGCAAGATTATAATTTAATATTGTTCACCCTAAAAAATCTCAAGAGTAAAATTCAACAATAATAAAGTTTGGTTGTTAGGTACTATCAGTATCAATTTTCAAAAATAAATAAGATAATAATTAATCGAGATTAATTGAATCTGATATATAGACAGAGTCATCAGTCAAAGGTCGAGTATGTAGGCGAAGAGCCGTCAACTTAATTGATATTTAGGCAATTACCGTCGATCAAGAGAGAATTAAGAACACAAAATAAGAAGGAATATAGAGATTTGAAGAAAAATAATATCTATTTCTGTATAGAGTTTGAAACCCCTCTTCTGTACATCAAGATTACTTATACACAAATAATTTTACAAGAATTTTAGTTGAATACAAAGTTTATCTACAGAGTTACACATGTATATGCAAACTTTAACCACAAGGATTGTCTGTTATCACTATGGGCCAAATCTTAATAAGTTTCTACCATTTGAAAGAAGCCCACAACACAATCATCAAACTTGTCATAATATAAGCACAACATCCGATTATTTAACATGATTTTTAAAACCACTTTTGCCATGTGGATAAAACTTAGGCCCATAAGAATGAGGCTAGGTGTGAATAATGTCCCCTACAAGTCCATCAACTCATGAAGGAGTTATGGAGTTATATCTTCTTAAAAGTCTCATTTGGCTCAGAAGTCATCCACCATTACCATGTCAACTTTTACAAGCATCTATGGGCGATAATGATTCCCTCTTCTCATTACCTTGGGCGACATTCACTCGTGAACTCACCCTCGAAATTGCTCTCATAGCCTTTGCCTAAGGGATCTTTCAGGCCATCACTAGAACTATCTTTGATTTTATGTTTGCTCACTTAAGACACTTTACGTTCATTTGAAAATATATTATCCCTTGGGTGATACTTGCTCGACAATATCAACATATTAGTCATCCATTTTATTGTCCACCATATATGCCTTCAAAATCTCATTCTTCAAACAATGATCAACCATCTTTTTACACCTTTGATCTTATTATCCTTTCGCTCAAAGCACATTCAATATCATCACTATGGGCGACATTTGGTCAGTATACATAGCCCTAACCGACTTAAATAAATTTGCTTAAGATGTATCTAAAATCACTTCCTCTTTGAGCGACGCTCAACCATGGATTGCCTACCATCCAGCCCAAAAATTACTTGCCCAAGTCATGTCATCTTCCTTTGAGTGATCCTCGGCCATGGATCGACTAATAAACAATCCATAAAATTATTGCTCAAGAATCTAACTAAAGCTAAAGATTTGTACTTAGCCCATTTTTAATTCCTTAAACAGGAACTAGAAAATATCTTCTATAATCTTCCTTCGAATAATGAAACATTATACAATGAGACTTAAAGAGTCATATTCTAGGAGCTTCCAAGGAGAGTGAAACAGTTCATTACAAGTTATTATTGTCATAACCATTTTGGCGCGATTACTCCTTATGTAATTAATTTGAATTTCAAAGTTCATTAAACATTTCACCTTCATCTCCTATATATACCCCTACAGGTAAATCATTTTTCACTTTTGCTATCATTATGTTTCAAAGCTTCTCTCTCTAAAACTCTTTCTAGAACTTTAACAAAGTAAGTTCTCTCTTCCCAAACCTCCTTCTCGATTGCAAAATCCTAATACTTTTCATTTACAGATGACAAAGGGAAAGAAATCAAGTAAAGGAGCCACGCTCGGGGAATTGTACGAAGGCTTCAAACAAAATTTGAAGAACTTACCTCTCAACCACTAAGTATCGATACCTTCTGAATCTCTTTCAAATTATGTTATAGGGCCTGCCTTTGATTATCTTGTAGACTTTTATAATGAAAACTTGTTCTTCACTAGTAAAGATCCCCCCAGATTTTGTAGAATAAATGATAAGAATTGATGAAACAAACCTTCGCAAATAAACATTTAGCAAATTGTGTAAGTAGATTATGTACCATGGTTTAAAAGAATGACCTCTTCTTTTTCCAAGCTTTAGACAAATGTGGGAATTTATGACTCACTTCAATTCTCGTTTAACCTTCTTCTTCTAAGCCTCAAGTAGGTTAGGGGCCTTGAGCCTTATCTTATCTAGTGCTTCAACTTCTTCAAACATGGTTGAATTGTACTCTTTCATAGTTAACTTGTCTTAATAAGCTCGTTTGATTGAATGAACAATCAGCTCGATCGAGATCATTGTCTCATGCCCATATACGATTTGGAAATGAGTCGTCTCTATGATGTTTTTGATGGTAGTCCTGATTGCCCACAGAGTCTCAAATAACAATTCATGCCAGACTCAAGGGTTATCTTTTACCATTTTCTATATATTCAACTTGATTACCTTATTCATTGCCTCAACTTGCTCATTGGCTTAAGCATAATAAGGTGTTGAATGAAGTAGCTTTATCCCATGCTCCTGAAAAAATTCTTAAACATCCTCCCCCTGTAAAAATGGTCCCTTGATCCATGGTAATGAACTCAAGAAACCCACGCCTATGGATAATATTTTTTTAAAGTACTTAATGAATGAAGCCTGGTTTGCAACTTTAAGTGGTGTTGCCTTCACCCACTTAGTGAAATAATCTATTGCCACTATGATAAAGAGGTGTTGATTAGAAGATGGTGGGAAGATTTTCCCAATCAAATCCATCACCTAACCTCTGAAGGGCCAAGGTTTAGTGACCGAATGTAATTATTCAACTGAAAGGTGCTAAATTGATCTATGTCTTTGGCATGCTTGACAACCTTTCACATAGTCAAAATAGTCCTTCTCCATAGTTAACCAATAATACCCATACTTCAACAACAACCTATTCATCATCTTTCTTAGCTGATGAGACTTAGCTATTCCTCCATAAACTTCGACCATGACCAACATAACTTGCTTTAGCCTTATGCATAATAGTATCTCCTCATCCAAACTTTGGTGGTAAAACTCATCATTCAAATTACAAAACTTAGTTGTCCGTTTTCATGGCTTGGCTAAATCACCTGAATCTTTCAAGTGAGAGACAGAGTTCATCCTTCCAATTAACTGAAAAATCTAAATTACATACCTTAGACCCAAACTAACTGATGGAATCACTGAATGACCTTTCACATAAAACAAACTCTAAGTGATATATAACTAGGGTTGTGTAATACCCTTATTAGTAACCACTGGCAAATTCTCATTCACCTCTGTATTATACTCTCGCTCAACAAACTCAAGGCGACATTACTGAATTCCTTGGACTAAATGCGTAACCTCGTTGCAATATGCACTGAGGCGGGACAATTCACACTTGTCTGCTCCATCAACTTGATTAATTACTAATAAAGAATATTCTTTTACCTCTATAAACTTTACTCTAACTTTGCCAAAATTTTTAGGGTATTATATTTTGCTTAATTATTAGTATAAGAAAAGTCAAGTACTATAGACAACTTAGTTATAACACATTTTGTTGACTTCAACACAATCCCTATACCAACTGAGCTTGTTGTTCTTGAGCCATTGAACCAAACTTGCTAAGGCAAGTGCTCAATGTACCTAATCTCGACCATGAGTTCTTCTAGGACATCTAAGGATGATCGACTAGGAAATCAGCTGGTGTTTGTCTTTTAATTTCTTTTTGAGGAATGTATTACAAAGCGAACTTAGACTAAGTAACTGCCTATTTGCCCATCTTATTCCTTAGAAACAACCGAGAGAGAATGTACTTGAGAATCTTAATCTTGCACAAAACTAAGGCTATAATTGGGAGCATATAATATCTAAGTTTTGTGTCAGCGAAATATAATGTTAGGCATCATTTCTCTATGGCTAAATACCTTTGCTCTACTGGATTTAAAACCCTACTTAAATAATATATGGCTTTTTCAACCCCATCTTACTCTTGGCTACACTCGATAAAATTCTCACTGGTCGAAAGGTATAACAATAAAGGAACGTTTAGCCTAGGTAGATTCATAACTAGAGAACTAGTTAGATACCTCTTAATCTCATCAAAGACCTTTTGGTGTTTCTCATTCTTTATCCTTGAGTTTGAGTAAAGAGCTTTAAATGTTTAATCAACCAATTGAGTTTGATATAAATCTTCTTAAGAAATTTATTTAGGCGATTAGCCTTCTTAACTCCTTTATTGATGGAGGTTTTGCCTCTATAATGGTCTTAATTTTGTTCTTATCAATCTCAATGCCTCTTTGATGCACTAAGAAACTAAGAAAATTCTCGATCGAAACTCCAAAAGCATATTTTAAAAGGTTCATCTTGAGCTTATATTCTTTCATTCGCTCAAATGATCTTTTGAGTTATGCCATATATTGTTCTTCGCTCTGAGACTTTACCACCACATCATTAATATACACTTTCATTTATTTCCTAATCATATCATGAAAGATCCTATTCATCACCCTTTGATATATAGCCCCAACATTTTTTAGGCTAAATGACATAGCAACCCGTTCGTAGGCACCAATCAACCCTAGGTACCTGAAGGTTGTTTTGCTTACATCATCCTTGGTAATTATAATCTACTTTTACCTAGAAAGCCCATCCATTAAGCTAAGGATCATGTTACATGTTGTACTGTCGACCATTATGTCTGCAATGGGCATTCGTCCTTGGGTGTAGCCAAGTTTAAATTTCGAAAGTCCATAAAAATCTTTAGCTTTCCATTCTTTTTCTATATAAGGACTATGTTGGAGAGCAATTCCACATATGTGGTAGTCCTCATAAAGCCAACGACGAAAGTCTTTTTATCTCCTCCCTGATCAACTTTTCCTTCTCTTTGGACATTGTCCTTAAAAGCTGCTTGCATGGGTGAAATCTTTCTTTTATTGCAAATGATGCTCTATAAGTGCCTTATTCAAACTCGACATTTCAGAATAGTCCCAAGCAAAACAATTTATATACTCTATGAGTAGTTTTATCAGTTTAGCCTCAAACTCAGTGTTTAGCTTTGCACTAATAAAAATTAGTTGAAGTAAATCTTTAGTGCCTAAGTTCACTTCTTTTAAACGTCTTGCATCTCAACCTGTTGATCATCCAACTTCTTAAGTGTAATTTTAAGATCTGACACCTTTAATTGAGTTGTGTGATCTTTTCGCACATCTTCGTAGATACACTTAATATAGGCTATTAAATTATGCTCCAAGATCAGCTTTTTAATCTTCTTGAAGTATTCCTTCATCTTGGTCGACTTAACTATTAGACTTGGTGACTAAGGAATGACCTCTAATGTTAGTTATGGTTGGTAGTTCAAGCTTTAACATAAAGACCCTGAGTTGGTCTAACTTCATCACTATTTTGTCCTTGTTTGCCCTTTTGACAATGTTTTTAAAATTCACTTTGCCCTGATACATAATTGCATCAATCAAGTGAACTGCCCCAGTGAATAGGTTTAGGTCCTTATGAATCACCTTTACTTCTCTATCAGACCTCTAGACCTACATCATATGATGCAAGGAAGATGCAATGACACAATAAGCATAAATCCAATCTCTTCCCAATAACAGGTTATAACTATCGTCCACATTAACCATGAAGAAATATTTCTTTGTAATACATCTCCTAATCTTCAAGTCCAACTCAATATGCATGTTGGCCAAGGTTTCCCTACCAGTGAAATCCCTCATTGACATATCGACCCTTTTTACTTGATCTTTGGTAAGGTTGATTTTCTTTAGAAACCTTATAGGAATAATAAACACCTCAGATCTATTATCAATGAATACCTTGTTGATAGGGATTGAATTCAACTCGACTTTGATATACATTGGTCGAATATGGTGAGTTTGGGATAATGGAGATTGTTGCAAAACCAGTAGCTGCTCTTTTCTCACCCTCATCATCTAAGTTTAGGCAAATAACATCCCCTTGAGTGCAATCCTCTACCCAAATTTGGCCAAAAAGTCTGTTGATAATAGACAAACCATATTTACTTCAACCTTACTTTGAAGTACTCGATAACCCTTCCTTGGAATTCCCTTTGAGTTTCTTGGGCACCCACACTTTCATTAACCCACACTTATTGTGGTGGATCTCAATATCATAAGGCTTGAGCCTATTGTTTGGCTTATAAATTTTTTGCACAACTGAAGCCTCTCTTTCTCTTATTTTACTCTAAGCTCCTTAATAACCTTTTCATCCTGAGCTTTGGCCTCCTTTTTAGCATTCCTTCAGGCCCTAATCCCTTCTAACTCGGCTCAAAACTATTGTCATTGCCTTTAAAACCTTTTTTTCTAGGTTTTCATCATTTGGACTCACGCAGGTTGCAAGAAGGGAAAATGTCAAAAACTCCTTTCCTAGGATTATATTCAATGTTGTCAAAATCGCGAGTTGACTCGTATGATTTTATGATTTTACTAGTTAAATTCATGTGAACGATTTAACCCGCACATAAAATCAAATTTGTGGTAAAATCGAAAGAAATTGAATGTTGACTCATTAAACTCAATCAAATCGGGTGAAATCAAGTGTTGACTCATTATTTGTTCTTTTTTTATTTTTCTATCTAATTTTCTACCCCTGTTTTTATATTATTTCTCCTTTATTTTTCTTTAATTTTTCTCCCTTTTTTGTTATTGGAATCCTCCATTTTCTCCTCTTATGCTATTCCTTGTTGATCGATTTTTTGTTGTTGAGAGTATACATTAATTGTTAATCGCCAATTGATTAATCCCATTTGACTGGAATTGAAATAACTTACTATTACTGTTGGAGAGTAAAGTTTTACATAAAAAAAAATAACTTTTGAGTTAGTGATAATATTTGTCATTATTAGTGATAATATTTGTTAAAATACTAATAATGAGTCTTTTGGTGGCAATGAATTTGAAGAAAATAGAGATGAAAATAGCAATAATGTTGATGCTAATGAAGATGAAGGAGTTGATTTGAAAAATAATGTTGATAATTTTTTTTAAATGTTATATTTTATTTCATGTAGTTTTTATATGTATATTTTGTATTATTAACTTAAATGTGTAATATATTTGAACTAATTTCTTTTAGGTATTTTATTGTTATGATATGGGATATGAACTTGAATCTCTTTATGAACATGTTCTCTTATGATCTTCTTAATGTAATTATATGTATTAAATTTATATGTATAATTATATTTTAAATGGTATTTTGTCATGTTGTAAAATCTTAGGATTTTATGATCCGATTTTACAATTTCAATTTTAGGGTAAAAAAGCGAGTTTAACAACCTTGGTTATGTTTTTCCCAACTCTCAGCCATTATTGGTTTTGGCCTAAAAGTCTTGGTTGATCCATCCTATGTCACTTAAGTCGATTGGCCTCAGTTAGCCATTTCAATAATGTAGCACTACTGGGGTGATGCTCGCCCATCTCCCCTTTAGTATCCCAAACTTCTAGGTGTTCGCCTAACCTATTATTTCATGCAACATGAGCTTCAAAAATATTAGAGTGCCCATGAAAATTATATCTTGGCCTTCATTGCTCAACTTACCTCTCGGCGACTTAACCTTAACCATTGGCTTGAACTTAGTGTGGCAAGTTGGGCATACCAACATCTTTGTTTCATGCTTTTTTTACTAACTGAAGCAATAAGCTTCACTTTTTGCTTCGTTTTAGTGGTTGAGGAAGTAGTGGTTTTCTTTTCACTGGCTGAAAGAGGGTTGAACTTTGCTCTAACCAAGTCTTTGCCTCAGTCATAGATTTTTTCCCTTCAGCCTTTGATAATATTGGTTGGAGCACGAATATTGTAACCTTGGGGAACAACTAAGTCTCTACTAGTGCCTTATTTTTATAGGGAAAATGATTTTTCCCTCCTCAATGGCCTTTTGAACCACATTTTTAAAGTTAATACAGTTTTTGGTCGAATGCCTTCAGACATTATGGTATTTGCAATAATCTTTTCTCTTTCTCTCTTTTAGTTGGGGAATAATATGGCAATCATAAAGCTTAAGTTATCCATCCTTGACTAAGCAATCAAATATTTCATCTGCCTTGGTCAGTTCAAATGAATATTCTTTTTATGTCCAGTCTTTTGCTTAGCCTTATATCTCTTCTAAGGCTTTGATTTGGCCAATGTAGGGCATTCATAACCTTTATCGAGTACTAACTCAGCTATGTTCACTTCCTTCTCGTATGAGTCTGAACTATCATACACTAGGGCGACTACATAGGCATCTTTATAGTACATCCCCTTAAAAGATGTTTTCTTTTGTTTGGCCTTTTGCAATAGTGTTTTTAAAGCCTATCACTCTGGCACTCAACTCATAGAGATCTCTGAAGTTGTATCCTTCAAAGTGCTTTTTGATTTTAAAATGCAACCCTTTCAAAGCTAGTGTGACACAATTTGCCTTGAGGAGTTTGGTGTGGCACAAAGTTCTGACCTTTTTCTGAACCTGATGATATACTTTCCGATTGACTCTCCCGCCAGGTGTTTTGTTTGGGCAAGGTCAACCAAGGTAATTGAATGAGGGGCCTTGTAAAATTAAGTATGAAATTTCACCTCCATAACTTTTCAACTTGCAATAGACATAACTAGGAGGTTGGTGTACCAAGTGAAGACAATTTTGGTAAAAGAATTTTTAAACAGCTGTAACTTGCAAAAATCTTCTAGCGTTCCTTCTCTGCATGCCATAGAAAATCGAACAACATGTTTAATTATTGAATCATTATCTTCCCTTGAAAATAAAGTAAACTTCGGTATTTTGTAACCCCTTAGGAAAGGATATGGGGGATATAGGGTCCGACTTTGAATAAGTTGACCTTGGCAAAGGCTTTATATCGACACCTATTTTTTCACGGTGTCTATTAACTTGCATTGATCTAAGGATGCTGAGTGATACTCGTATTTGTACTGAGGTTGTGTTACTTGTTCTATTATAATTTTAGTTAAAGGAATCATATTTCCTGCAACATCATAAGTAAAAACCATATCTAGTCCTTGAGCTGTTGGATTGTGTGTGTGATATGTTTGTTGTTGTGTGCTTGACTAGAAAGTCTGTTGAAAAGTACTTTGAGGTACAATTATCCCTTCCTAGCATAATGAAGAACTACCAGATCCTTGAGGGTTTAAGAGAATCCCTAGTTCAACATTGATTAGGCGAGTAAGTATGTGCATTGCCCTCATCTTTTTAAGCATAAGGCCTCCTGATACTAAAAGCCTCTATTGGGAATCTCTTGTCTAGTGTTGGAGCTTGCCTGCCTTTTAGCAAGTTGGTCAATCGATTGAGGCAATTATTCAAATGGTCTAGCCCTATTTGAATGTCCTTTTGCGCTGCCTTATTGTCTTCTACCAATGGTTGTATCATTATGGTCATCCAGTTAATCATGTTGTTAAACATTGTATAATTCTCAGTCACGATCTGGCTAGTGATCTGGGAATAATCAACGACTATACGAAATGGTTGCCTTGGCATGAGGGCATGTATTTGATAATCAACCAGATCATCCCCTTGAGTTGAGTTATTGGCTTGTTGGTTTTCATTAGACTTATTATTACTCATATTGATAAGAGCTTTAATCTAAGCAATCTGTTCTTTCAATTACTCCAATTCTTCTCTCAAAATCTTATACCTAGTTTCTACTAACATGCAAGAGACCTATTAAGAGTGCCAAAAAGATGTTTACTCTAAAAAATTTTGAGAGTAAAATTCAAAAATAGTAAGGTTTGGTCGCCATGTACTGTCAATATTTGATACCTAGTCTCTACTAACATACAACGGTCTCACCAAAAATGCCAAAAAGATGTTTACTCTCAAAAATTTTGAGAGTAAAATTCAAACATAGCAAGGTTCAGTTGCCATGTGCTGTCAGTATCAGTTCTCAAGAGCAAATAAGATAACAATTAACCAAGGTTAATTGAATCTAATATATAGGCAGAGTTGTCAATCAAAGATCGAGTATGTAGGCAAAGAGTTGTCAACTAGTTGGTATTTAGGAAGTTACCATCAACCAAGAGAGAATTAAGAACACAAAAAAAGAAGAAGAAGGAATAAAAAGATTTTGAAGAAAAAAGGTATGTATTTTTGTATAGGGTTTGGAACCCCTCTTATGTACATAAAGATTGCTTATATATTCTAGTTAAATACAAAATTTATCCACAAAATTAGACATGTATATACAAACTCTATCTACGATGATTTTCTCTTGTCACTATGGATCAAATCTTAATAAGTTTCTACCATTTGAAAGAAGCCCACAACATAATGATCAAAGCCCGCGGTGATATAAGCCCAGCATCCAATTGTGAAATGTGGTTTTCAAGGCCAATTTTCTCATGTGGACGAAACTCATGCCTAAAGAACCATGAGAATGAGGCTTGGTGTAAATAAGTATATTATTTAAAATATATTTTAAATATTAATAGATGAAATATTCACATAAAATATATACTTAAATAAATAATATTTATTTTCACTAAAAATAATATATGAAAATTATTTGTTTGGTTTTATATTGTTAATTATTTATTTTTATAGTTTCTTTTAGTGAATTTTTTATTTTTAATTAAATAATTTTATATCAAAAGTTTAATCGCTTATGTGTAATAGTTAGTTTGATAAATATCAAATTTTTATCTCAAATAAATAATTAGCTCATAAAGTCTAAAAATGAATCTAAAATCATAATTGACTACATTTATTGATTGATGATTTGAACCATATTAAAATATACAGATCCCAATTCATCTCAAATTTATTTTAAAAAATAACTTTATTACTCAAATTCATCTCTAATTTTAGTTATGTACATATATAGAGAGACAACCACCAAAATTAATGAATACAATATTCATTAAAAAATTAAAGACAAATAGATATATTTCCGCCGACATTATGAATTTTTACCCCACAATCAATTTAAAAGTTCTGCAGTGTTTTTTTTTTTTTTTGGCTACATCAGAAAATTAATTTGATTTAATAAGTTAATTTATTCAAATTTATTAAACTCATTCATTTGTATGTTTAACTTTTATCTAATTTATATCACCATTTTTTTAACAAGTATTTGTAGACTCCATTGAATTTGAGGACAAAATACTCAATATTATGTAGAGATAGTAAATGAATAAAGCAGGATCTATGGTCAAAATGGATTGGTGATAAATAATTTTTTTTATCTATTTTTAACTCATTTAATATTTGTATGGATACTGATACTCATTTAACCTCATTTAATTCATACTGTTTATTAACTCAATTAGTATTTAAATTGCTTTAAACTAAATATTTTAACTTAATCAAATATATTTTTTATTTTATCATTTAAATTTTAAAATATTAATTATTTTAAATTATTTCTTTACCTTTTAGAGAAAAACTAATAAAATAATAAAAAAATATATTTAAAATTATTTAATTCTTATATAATTACTTTATATATATATATATATATATATATATGATTTTAATGTCAAATAAAAAAGTAATTTTTTAATAATTATTACTAATTTTATAAATGATATTATTTAATAAATATTATTACTGACTCTCTTCACGCACTAAAACTAAAGCTTTCACTATTTTTTAACGAAACAGTTGATGTGTTCTATGTATTTCATGTATTTATATATGATTTAAAAAAAAAGAAATAAAAAAAGGACGAAAGGAAATCAAAATCCATGGAAGGAAGACCGTAAGCACATTTTTTGATGCAATTGCCACTGTCTTGTTTTTATTGTCCAACCACGTGACCTTCAGCCTTATGCGCCTCTACCCACCTTTCTTCTAGAAACTCTACACTTTCAACGCTTTGATATTTTTATTATTTTTTTTTTTCAGATTACACTCAGCTTTTATTACCTGATATGGTTTAAAATTTTTGAACATATATTAAAAATTATATTCAATAAATATTATTTTATATTTAATAAATATTATTATGTAAATAAAAAATAATATTATTCTTAATTAATTTTTTTTATAAATTATTATATATTTTATGAAAAAATAATTATTGTAAAAAACAGACCGAATAAAATTAAAAAAATTAATTAATATTTATAAATAATTATAAAACGTCAAATATTATGAATATAATTTTATCTCTAAAATAATATTTAATTTGAAACAAATGAACTATTAATATAATAGTCATGTAGAAATTGTAATAGACTGCAATTTTTAGTCTTGTCGATTAATTCAATTTAATTTAGTTTATTGAATTTAAAATTTTATTTTATTTTCTAAAAGAATAGTTAGTTTAATTCACTTTTATTTTTAAAAAGTAAAATTAAATAAATTAAATTAGTTAAACTTATTAATATATATATAATACTTTTTCACTTTTTAAAAATATATTTTATTTAAATATAATTTTTTTACGTTCTTTATATAAATAATGACATAGTATTTATTATTAGTGGTGTATATATTTGTTTTCATTTTATAAAACCATATAAAAACTATTAAAATTATAGTAAAAAAAATAAAACTATGGTATTTTTAGAAAATTTTAAAAATTTTTAAAATTATACTATTTTACTTAAAATTTATTTTTATTTTTATTATTTTTAATAGAAATTTTAAATATTATTTATATATATTTAAAAATGTCTGTTAAGCTGAATTAATTAAGTTAATCAAATCAATTAAATAAAAAACTGATCCAATTGATAAAATCCAGGATTACAAACATTACCAACTATTATTGTTCTACCTGGAAATCTCATGGAAACTTCCAGCCATACTTCCTTTTTCACTTTTTCTACCTTTAGTTTATGACCCTCTGCTTTACGCTCGAATTGACCACCCACCAAATTACATTTTCAATGAAAACCAAAATGCGTGAACTCTGACCAGAGCAAACCATTGTTGATTGGTCTCCACCAACAACCATGCCTTTTACATAATGCTATTATTATTATTTTGAACCGTAACGCCTCCGACGAACTGAACATGGCCTCTTCTTCCTTCTTCTTCCTCTTCTTCTTCACTGTTTCCTCCATTATTATTGATTCAGCTTCATCCTTCTCTTCCTGTCCCATTGATCTCAGCTACGTACAAACCACCCCATGGGACATGTCTGGGTGCCTTGGTAAACCTGAGCCACACTGCTGTGGGACACTTCTAAGCCTCTTTGGCATAGGATTAGCCCAACACCTAAGACAAACATCCATGTTTCAGCTTCCTAATGCAAGTACTTCATCTTCTTGCCTTTCTGATTTCCAAACCAAGCTTTCGGCTATGTCCATTGACTCATCAATAGTCTCCACTTGCTTCAAAAACCCAAACCAATTTGTTACTAACACTTCTAGTTGTGTTGGGATAGTTACTATATACGATTGGACTGAGAAGCTAGGTCCAATCACTCCTTTGCACTCTTCTTGTAAAGGGGATCTTTCATATCTAACTCAATGCAGTTCATGTCTTGATGCTGGCCAAAAGGTTACTTCCCAGTTAACCGGTCTTGACCCTAATGCTGCCTTTAAATGCTTTTCCTTCACTTGTTTATATGCAGCTGGAATTGTTAATGAGTTTGGTCCAACGAATCCAAGAACTGCAGGTTGTATCCTACGCTTACAATTATCAGGCTCAGCAACTAATCGCAACAAGCAATCATCCGAAACTTCACTCAAATTGGTTTTTGCATTCATGGGTGCCCTTGTTGGTACTATTCTTGCTTTTGGACTAATTCTTTGGTATAGGAAGTGGTATAGGCAAAAGAAGCTTGATGCTTCACATGAAGAATATGTGAGCAATTTCAGGGCTAGCGTGTTGCCTAACTCTGGAGCAAAATGGTTTCAGTTATCAGAACTTGAAAGAGCTACTAATGAATTTTCACAGAGGAACTTCGTAGGTCAAGGTACTTATGGGGTAGTATACAGAGGGACTCTAGCAAATGGAACAATGGTTGCAGTGAAACAAATTCAAGATTTGGATTCACAAGGAGATGAAGAATTCTCCAATGAGGTTGAGATCATAAGCAAAATTAGGCACAGGAACCTGCTTTCCCTTCGAGGATGCTGCGTTACAAGCGATCACTTGAAAGGTAGAAGGAGATACCTTGTTTATGACTTCATGTCTAATGGGAGTCTCAGTGACCATCTTTCTAGGGACCATAGCAGAAAGCAACTAACTTGGCCTCAAAGGAAGAACATTGTTCTAGATGTAGCAAAAGGACTTGCTTACTTACACTGTGGTCTCAAACCTGCCATTTACCATAGAGACATCAAAACTACCAACATATTATTAGACCTTGAAATGGAAGCAAAAGTTGCAGATTTTGGGTTAGCTAAGCAAAGTTTAGAAGGTCAATCTCATCTCACCACAAAGGTAGCAGGCACACATGGTTATTTAGCACCTGAGTATGCTCTTTATGGTCAATTAACCGAGAAAAGTGATGTATATAGCTTTGGAATTGTGATTCTTGAAATTATGAGTGGAAGGAAGGTAATTGACAAATCGAATTCGTTGGTTCTTTTGATCACAGACTGGGCATGGATGCTAGCAAAATCAGGAAATGTAGAACAAGTTTTTGACGAGTCAATAAGGGAGCAAGGACCAAAAGGGGTGATGGAAAGATTCGTTCTTGTTGGGATTCTTTGTGCTCATGTGATGGTGGCATGTAGACCTACCATTGCTGAAGCTCTTAGAATGCTAGAGGGTGATATTGACATCCCTACATTACCTGACAGGCGAGTGCCACTGAGCCATGAATCATTTAGATCTTCTTTCTGGTATAATAGTTCGTCAACAAGTGAAAGATCAGGAACCAGCAGTGCTAGTATGAGCACAGTGTAAATTATAGATTCGTCAATGATGTGGATAAGACTTAATCAAATTATTGTTGGATTAATATATGATCAATTTGTTTTTGATCAGGTATTCAAATTTTCATTTTCTAACCAACATTAGAATAGTTGCCGTTTTCAAATCAAACATTCAAACATTTTTTAAATTGCAATGAGACATGTGAATAATTGGATCCTTTTGCTCCGAATTCTGGTTAAGGAAATCTCAAGGTTGATAAGTTCAAAGATCAAAGATCAGCTTTAAAATATTCAGAAGCCTTTTTTTTTTTTTTTCTTTTTCCACTTTAACGCTGTCGTTCTGGGTTTACACTTGCAGTTGTCTGGTTGCTCCTTGACTACCCTTTCGCTGTAAGTCATGATAAACTGGACAGGAGATGGAATCAATCAGCTAATCTATTTTTAATTCGATTAATTCAATTAATTTAATTTAATTAAATAATTTTTAAATTTTAAAAAATATATAAAATATTTAAATTAAAAATATAATATAATAAACAACTATTTTTTAAAATCTATATTTTAAGTAAAATATGTAATTTTTTAAATTTTTTACAAAAATAATATAGTTTTATATTGAATCGATTTGATTTGATTTCTAATTTTAACTGATATTTTTGATATTGATCGACTTTTTAGATCATTTGGCAATCTCAACTCTCTTTCTGTCTCTTTAAACTGTAAGTAAAAAATGTTTGCTAAGCATCATATATCAAACCTTCTATTTTATAATGCGCACAACTGCTCGATAAAGTGCCTCAATCAAATAGATTGTCTTCTTTGTATTTTCCCTTAAAAAAAGTGAAATTTATAACATCACAGTTCATTTCATGAAAAAATTGCATATTATCAGGTGTAAATATCTAATAAATAAGATAATTATAATTGCGATAAAAGAAATATGAGTTTTCTTATGTAAGAGGAATAAAATTGATTGCTTTATGTATGTGATTTGTGGGTAAAACTTATAATGGTGCCTCATATTCAATCAATAAAATTAATTTTATGTTTGCCTTGGGTCAGCTTTAGAAATATGAGTAGAATTATTAAGTATTTAAAGAAACTATCTTCAAGGTGGTGCATGCTAGTGAGAAGTTACAATTCAAGTGAAATATCATATATAACAAACTTGATATGCAAAATCACGATATTTACCCCAAAGGTAACTCTTGATATTGCCCTTGATTAGAATGTTTTTGCACTAATTTGACCCTTTTATATGTGATCAGGATTACTAATGTATCATAAATGTAAAATCTCAATTAATGTGTGTGAATATAATAAATATATTTTAATCTATAACTAGAATATTATATAAACAATAAAAAGATCTAGATTATCATGTGTCTTAACTCCATTGATACAACTTCGCTAAGTCTCAAGACAATGACGCAAAAAGAAAATTAATTTGAGCTTAGAGCTAAAAATTTATAGCAAACAATAATAAATAAACTGAGGTTTGAGAAACAAATAACAAAGCCAAAAGAGTAATGATGAACATGAAATGATTTGATTAGTTAACAAACAACGTTTGTAGATTAAAGAAATAATTGAAAATTGAAAATTTAAAGATTGAATTATTGCTTTAATTAAACAAAGCTAAGAATTTTAGAAACTAATTGATAAATTGAAAATTTATTTGTCTATAGATTAATTTGATTGATTCATTGAGTTTTCATTGATTTGATTATGTTATGTAGATTTAACTGTCTCCTCAATTTATTGACTTCTCAAACTTGGTAAACACTTTATAAATTTGATGATCAAGTCTTCCTAAAACTTCATTTATATGTGTTTCTTTTTTAATCTATATTTGACTCTTTAATTGTTATACTTGGTCCCCACTCTACACAAACATTTTTATCATATTCACTTTACAAAATATTTTGAAATGTCTATCAACATATCTATTTAGCTTCATGGATTATGATTCACAAATATAGGTTATGAATTTGTATTAAATAAAATTGACTTTTTAAGATTGAACCACATAATTCACATGAGCTTAAATTAAAATTATTTTGGGTGTAAATAAAATGGTATCAAGCTTTTAACAAAAATAATTAAGAATGTGCTTAACAGGTTTGAGAATGGTGGTATGGTGGCGTATTGATTCTTTGAATAGGCAGAGAAACTGAGACATTATGAGCATAGCATTAAGGCCTATTATACCATGATAAAATCACTGGTCAAGATAAGGCAATATTCGATAATTTGAAATTTTGTGAATTTCATCCATCATAGGCAAGAAAATGCTAAATATATATGAGACTTTTTGCATCATTACGAGGAAGTATGCAAGGGCTTAGGAGGTGGAGGAGGCTTTTATGCATGTATGCTATGTTTGGTTTGATGTAATCGATTATAATAAAATGTAATCAAATACAAACTTAATTGAACTATTAAACTAAAATTTCTTTTAATTACATGACATTTGATTACATCATACTAAACATGTGGTTAATATCATGGAGAAGTATGAATGCCCTCAAAGTTAGCAGCATTTGGTTCTTTATGCAAGTCAAAAAATGTGAGGAAAGCTCAAGAGATTTTTGATGGTGTGAAGGAAAGATTAATTCCTGACTAGAAATGTTATAGTATTTTGATTGAGGGATGGGGAAAGGCTTCAAATTTACTCAAGGCGAGGGAAATTTTTAGAAAGTCAGTTGGCATGGATTCCAGAAATCGAAAAATTAATTTGATTTCATTATCTAATTGAAGAAATAAACAACCATAATAATGAAGGAGCCAATGATTTGATTTACTTGTCTAATGTCTACCCTATTCATTACAATTTACTAATTAAGAGCCAACAAATTAGATTTAAATTGATTAAACTATTTCCATTTTATTATAGAGAGTACGAAATTTGAATTACATTCTAAAATGTTCTTATTGATTTTCAATTTAAAGAAAGAGTTACTATATTCTGTGCGCATCTTTTTTTTATTTTTGAGAAGTTATTCAATTAATAGGTAATATTGAGAAAAAGATAAATCAATTAAAATATAAATGCATTAAAATGAAATGCGTAAGAGTTATACAAATATTTTTGTAAGAATATTTTCTTAATCACATTATAAAATATGAAATAAATCTCTAAACTTGTCACAAAGTGACACTAAAAAATAAAATGAATTTTTCGTTAAATTTACCATTGAATTTATATTATTTAATCATGAAAGTCATATTTGTGAAAATTAGCCTCGATATTGTATTATTTTATCATAAAAGTTCAAAATATTGATTGAAGACAGACATTGACTTATGAATGATAAAAGGATAGAGCGAGAACTATCCCTTATTCTCCATTACACCCTCCTAATGAGAGAAAGTTTCTTCTTGTCCTCGCTTCCACAGGGACTCCTCGCACCACGAGAAGTACTTTTGGTAGTATTTTTGGTAGTATTTTTGCATATCATTATACTTTTGTTTAGTCTATTTCTCCTTATATCTGTCGCAATTAAATGCAGTCGCAATTAGATGAACGAACATAATTATTACAATATCAGAGGTTATTTTGATGAAAAAGACTTTGTAATAAAATAATATAAATTTAAGAGTAAATTTAACGAAAAAATTTATTTTATCATTTATTATCACTTTGAGACAAATTCATAAGTTTATTTGGTACTTTAACCTAAAAAAAAGTAAATAAGTTGATGTAAATGTAAATTTTAATTTTAATTCGGCATATCAAATAAAATTGTTTTAATATATATGTACTTGATACATACCGAGCATCTGACCGCTAGATCATCATACAAGAGACACCACCATGGATGTTATAGTGTTTGTAGTAGGAGTGAGCATAGAGAACAAAGCTTCGCGAATTGGACCTAGGAATTAGACCGGCTTGGTATCAAAACTAAAATATTGGATTTTTAATAAAAAATCTTCGAATCGAATTGGATCGAAAATAAGTAAATGAGACGGTTTTGAAAATTTTGTAATGTCCGAACCAATAATTAAACCGAACTATCTCGTATTGGAACTAAATTGTAGAACTGTAATATATATATATATATATATATAAAGTATTTTAATTATTAATTAAACAAGTTAACTCTCTCAATTAGTATGTATTACTAATAATTAGAGTATTTATTAATTATTAATTAGTAGTAAACATTAAAAAGTTTAATTTAATATTCAATGTGTAAAATATTAGTTACAATTTATTAAATAATCACTTATTTATTTTAATTTTAAATGTTTACAAGTGAAAAATGTAAATTTATTTTTTTTATTTATAAAAATGTAAAGTTTAATTTTTAATAAATTAAAATAATTGAATATCCGAAAGAATCGAATAACTGATTTGAATTTATAAAGATCCACATTGAACGAGATTGAAAATTCGGGATAGTATTGGTTCTCTATTTTAAAATTTCTAAAACTTCGATCCAATTTCAAAGATTTTCAAATCTTTGAATTGAATCGAACCATATTCACCCTAGTTTGGAGATGTTTTTTCTTTTTTTTACAAGTGCTTGTAGGCTTAGATCAAAAAAAAAAAAAAAAAACAAGTGCTTGTAGGCTCCATTGCATATGATATGATGACACTATTCTCAATATCATTCTCATTTTCCCTCAAAAAAATATTATTTTTATTTTGTCGAGAATTGTCCTTACTTTTTCATTCTTTTCTGTAAAATTGTCACAATTAGCGGGTGGAAATTAATTTATCCTTATTAATCTGCTCAGTCGACCATCCACAAATTACATACGAAAAATGCCCTTATTCATAAGATGGCTAGCACATGCCCCCCGTGAGCCAACTACCTTGAAATCTCGAGGAAACTTCCACCTCTTCTCCATTTGCTTAAACTATCATTGATCACCAACACGAACACTAAATTACGTGTTCAACTAAAAAAACCAAAAAGTGAACTCTTACCATAGCAAACCATTATACCTTTTATGTACTTGCCATTATTATTGTTTTGAACCATAACCCCTCAAATGAACTGAAATGGCCTCCTCTTCCTTCTTCTTCCTCTTCTTTTTCACCGTTTCCTCCACTATTGTTGATTCAGCTTCATCCTTCTCTTCCTGTCCCACTGATCTCAGCAACGTGCAAACCACCCCATGTGACACGTCTAGGAGTGCCTTGGTAAACCTGAGGGACACTGCTGTGTGACACTTCTAAGTCTCTTTGGCATAGGATTAGCTCAACACCTAAGAGAAACATCGATGTTTCAGCTTCCTAATGTAAATGCTTCATCTTCTTGCCTATCTGACTTCCAAGCCAAGCTTTTGGCTATGTCCATTGAACCATCAATTGTCTCTACTTGCTTCAACAACCCAAAACGGTTTGTTAATAATGCTTCGAGTTGTGTTGGGATAGTTAATACCCAAGATTGGGCAGAGAAGGTAGGTTCAATCACTCCTTTGCAGTCTTCTTGTAAAGGGGATGTTTCAGGACTAAATGCAATTCATGTCTTGATGCTGGCTAAAAGGTTACTTCCCAATTAACTGGTCTTGACCCTAATGCTACCTCTAAATGTTTTTACTTCACTTGTTTATATGCAGCTGCAATTATTAATGAGTTTGGTCCAACAGATCCAAGAACAACAGGTTGCATGCTAGGCCTACCATTATCAGGCTCAGCAACTAATCGCAACAAGCAATCATCCTAAACTTCACTCAAATTGGTTTTTGCATTCGTTGGTGCCCTTGTTGGTGCCATACTTGCTTTTGGACTAATTCTTTGGTGTAGGAATTGGTATAGGCAAAAGAAGCTTAATGCTTCACATGAAGAATATGTGAGCAGTTTCAGGGCCAGAGCGTTGCCTAACTCTGGATCAAAATGGTTTCACTTATCAGAACTTGAAAGAGCTACTAATGGATTTTCGCAGAGGAACTTCATATGTCAAGGCACTTATGGGGTAGTATACAGAGGGACGCTAGCAGATGGAACAATGATTGCAGTGAAACAAATTCAAGATTTGGATTCACGAGGAGATGAAGAATTCTCCAATGAGGTTGAGATCATAAGCAAAATTAGACAGAGGAACCTGCTTTCCCTTCGAGGATGCTGCGTTACAAGTGATCACTTGAAAGGTAAAAGGAGATACCTTGTTTATGACTTCATGTCTAATGGTAGTCTCAGTGACCATCTTTTTAGTGACCATAGCAGAAAGCAACTAACTTGGCCTCGAAGGAAGAACATTGTTCTAGACGTAGCAAAAGGACTTGCTTACCTGCACTCTGGTCTCAAACCTGCCATTTACCACAGAGACATCAAAACTACTAACATATTACTAGACCTTGAAATGAAAGCAAAAGTTGCAGATTTTGGGTTAGCTAAGCAAAGTTTAGAAGGTCAATCTCATCTGACCACAAGGGTAGCAGGCACACATGGTTATTCAGCACCTGAGTATGCTCTTTATGGTCAATTAACAGAGAAGAGTTATGTGTATAGCTTCGGAACTGTGATTCTTGAAATTATGAGTTGAAGGAAGGTGCTTGACACATCGAATTCATGGGTTCTTTTGATTACAAACTGGGCATGGATGCTAACAAAATCAGGAAATGTAGAACAAATTTTTGACGAGTCAATAAGGGTGCAAGGACCAAAAGGGGTGATGGAAAGATTCGTTCTTGTTGGGATTTTTTGTGCTCATCTAATGGTGACATTCAGACCTACCATTTCTGATGCTCTTAGAATGCTGGAGGGTGATATTTACATCCCCACGTTACCTCACAGGCCCGTGCCACTAAGCCATGAATCATTTAGATCTTCTTTCTGATATAATAGTTCATCAACAAGTGAAAGATCAAGAACCAGCAGTTCTAGTATGAGCATAGTGTAGATTATAGATTAGTCAATGGTCTGGATAAGACTTATTGTTGGATTGATATATGATCAATTTGTTCTTGGTCAGAATAGTCAAATTTTCATTTTCTGGCCAACGTTTTTTTTTTAAATCAAACATTCAAAGATGGCTTATCCTATCCTATGCGTGTCTTGGAATTCTTTCGCACTTTTTTTTTTTAATGTTTACATTAATTTTATATTGTAAATATTATAATCAGAATGTAACATAGGAAAAGAGATTATTAATGCTATGAATATTTATTTTTTGGCATTTGTATCACATTTGCTTAGACTGAATTTTGGTGCAGTTAATAAAATTGTTTATAAATCACGAGAATTGAGATTTTAAAATTGTCTTTTTTAAAATTATAAGAAAAAACTATATATTAAATGTTTGTATCCTCTCTTTAACTCCCATAATAACTGGCAAACACTTTTTTGCACTAAATTATTTGTATCACACTTTTTAAAAATAAATTGTCTTAATTTTCTTTTTAGATTTGAATTATGAAATATTTGAGGGTCCTGATATTAATGAAATATGTAGATTCTCAGTAATTTTTAGGGTTTGTACAAAAATACCTATTTGGGAAGAAATAAAGAGAAATATACGCTACCCAATTTTCTTTCTCAAAAAAAACTTATTCGCACTTAGATTTCCTCAATATACACTCCAGTTTTTTCTCTGGCTTATTTACATTTTTTATGGATCAAAACAACAAACCAGCTGTTTCTTAAATTTATTCACTTTTCTTCATGAATCAAATCAATAAAATAGTTTCAAATTTCTTATTATAAAATCAATGAAAGAAATTAAATCTTAAATAGAAAAAGTTCTTCATTATATATATTTCTTTCTCTAAAACAAATTTAATATGATTTTAATCTTTATTTTACTGTTTAAAATAAAAAATCATAAGTTTTGGTATATTGTGGATGAAAAACAATTAAAAACGAATATGTTTGAACTTAAAATTAGTAATAAAAAAGAAAAAAATCGAGTTGTTTGAGATTAAAGATAATGTTTGCTTTTAGTTTTTTTTTACACTGTAAAACGTCTATAAATGATTTATTATTCACTTACTGTTTGCAGAAAAATATTTATTTTAGTTTTATTTTGGGTTTAGTTTTGGTTTTTGAAACTATTGATAAAAAGAAAATTGGAAGATGAACAATTACAACATAATTTTTCTCTCTTTATGATTAATTTTTAGCTTAAAAATATTTTATAAATTAAGTATAGAAAACATTTTGTAGGAAAATATTTATTTTGAGTTTAATTTTGGTTTATGAAACTATCGACAAAACAAAAGAAAAGAAAAGACGAAAAAAAGCAATTAGAACCTATACATCATTTTTAACTGCTAACAAACACTTTTCTTCTTTATTCATGATTATTTTTAGCTCAAAAATATTTATTTATTAATTATTTTTTATCTAAACTGCATAAAAATTTATGATTTTTTATTCTTTTTTTTTGAAATCTCATGATTTTTTTTATTCTAAATAACAATAATAATAAAAATAACTATTAGATCTTAGAAAATAAAATAAAAAATTCACATGTATCTTTATTTTTTTACTATTTTTTAGTGAGAAAAAAATAAAAAAATAATTTTTCTTTGTACTATTTTTTCTTCATTGCCGACGCAACGGTCTCCTCCACACCTGCAAAAATATGAGCTAAATTATTGACATCACAACACCCATTAACCCATTGAACAAAGAGATAAGAAAGATAAGCAAAAAATTCAAGAGCGTAAAAATAAAAAATTTGAGGTAGTATATTGTCTTTTAAAAACAAGTGGATATAAAAATCTTTCTTGAAAAAAATAGAGTGTAGGATGTATTTTTCTCTATTTTTTATTCCTCCTAAAGATGGAGCTCTCCCATGTCATACTCCCCAATCGTCATAAGGAGAGAAGACTACAGCATAACATTTTTAATTGCAATTTGCAACTCTTGTCAACACATAACAACTATGCCACCACTGGGTTGGGTGAGTATTATGTTCTATTTTTTATTAAAATTAAATAAATTAAATTTTATATTTTTAAATTAAATTGAATCAAATTAAAGTTTTTTAAAAATTTTAATAAATCGATTTTATATATCTATAAATTGAATCAAACTAAATTTATAAAATTTTAGTACAGCTCCATTCAGTTTAATTAAATTACATATATTTTAAATTAGTTCAACTTAAATTAGTTTGATTAATTAATGATTTTTATTTATTCAATTTTTATATAAAAAATAAAATAAAAAATTATTTTTTAAAAACTAAAACCGAACTGAATCAATTTTAATTAAACAACTAAATCTAATTGACTAAACAATGTTATTGGTTTTTTCAGTTCGATTTGTTTTTTGCTCACCCCTATCACCACGGTCACTGTTAGTCCAATTCGATTTTTTGAAAATTATTGGAATCGAACTCGAATTCGGTCTTTGGATAAATTAAAGATTGGAACTGGACTGAAGTGAAAAAGGACCAAATTGAATTAGATAAAAAATTTAGTTTAGTTCAATTCTATTATCCAATTTATTCTTTCCTATTATTCAGTTCTATTTAGTCTTTATTTTCAATTTAATTCAGTTTGATTCTAATTTAGTTTTCAATTTAAATCTATTATTTTTTAAAAAAATTTCATAATTATTATTCTTTTAGTCCATTTTATACATATAAACTATCATTTTAAATATTATAGAATATATTATAACATCAAATTATTTATTTTTAATCTATAAAATTAATAAAATATAACTTTACAATTATAAAAATTATATTAAGTAATATTCAAGTATATAAATATATAATATATTTATAATATTTAATTTTTATATTTTATTTAAATATATAACATATACATTGATACGTCTCCATGGATGATTACTATTTTTATAACAAAATAATAAATACTTATAATTTTTAGTGTAAACATTAGTTGTAAGTCAGAATAATTTGAACGGTTAAATTTTTAATTTAAAAGCTGAAAGTGCAGCAACTATTAATAAATACAAATTGCAATAAGTATTAAAACACCACCGATATATATATAATCAGTTTTTCAATTCAATTCTGTTTTAGTGTCGTTGGATTCAATTCTTGATTCGGTATGATATAAAAGAATTTATATCATCCTGAAATTAATTTTCGACTATGAAAAAGGCCCAAAATTTTCAGGGTGTGAGCTATTTATTTTTTGCTCTGAATTCTGAAATCATTTAGGACAGATGGTCGTGAGAATCTAAAGTAATTTTCTTTTTCCACTTTAACGCTGTCGTTCTGGGATAACACGTGCAGGTCTCGCTTACTCTTTGACGGCTGCTCCGCCAATATCCTCACTCCCTTGGCTTTCCCGGTTTTGGTAATCTCAACTCTCTGTCTGTTTAAAGTGTAACTTGTGAGTTGCTTGCTTAGCATTCCCTTTTGGCCTGCGCACCACCTGCTCGATAAAATGCCTCAAACAGATTCTCTTCTTTATATTTTCCTTATAAAAGTGGGAATTTATGAGTGTTCTTATATAAGAGAAAAATAAAATAACATTGATTATTTTTATGTGTTTGAATGTCTGCATATCACTGCACTGTTGGTTTGATATACAAGACGCTATCTGCACTCATCATAATTTTCTGTTTGCCCTACGTCAGGTATACATTGTGATGGTCCTCAATATGAGCAGAATTGCTATGCATTCAAAGAAACTATCTTCAGGATGGTACGTGCTACCGAGAAGGTACAGTTCAAGTTAAATATCAGATTCAAAAAAGAAGATGCGCAAAATCATGAAGTCTACCCCACCTGTAACTCTTGATACTGCCCTTGATCAGAATGGTATCAGGGTTTCAATGGAAATGGTTGAGGACGTGCTCAAGAGGGTTGAGAATGGTGGTATGGTGGCATATTGATTCTTCGAATGGGTGGAGAAGCAGAGGCATTATGAGCATAGTGTTAGGCTTATCATACCTTGATAGTCACTGGCCAAGAGAAGACAGTATTTGATAATTTGGGGTCTTGTGAATTCCATGAGGAGCAAGAGAGTGCTAAATGTTGAGACCTTTTGCATCATTATGAGGAAGTATGCAAGGGCTCAAAAGGTGGAGGAAGCTGTTTATGCATTTAATGTCATGGAGAAGTATGATGTACCCCCGAATTTAGGGGCGTTTAATGGGTTGCTTAGTGCTTTATGCAAGCCCAAGAATGTGAGGAAAGCTCAAGAGATTTTTTATGGTATGAAGGAAAGATTCGTTCCTGACTCAAAAAGTTATAGTATTTTGATTGAGGGATGGGGAAAGGATCCGAATTTGCCTAAGGCGAGGGAAGTTTTTAGAGAAATGGTCGACACGGGTTACAGTCCTGATATTGCGACTTATGGTATCATGGTAGACATTCTTTGTAAGGCTGGAAGGGTTGATGAAGCCCTTGGCATTGTCAAGGAAATGGATTCCACTGTTTGTAGGCCAATGTCTTTTATTTACAGTATTATGGTTCATACATATGGAATGGAAAATCAGGTTGAAGATGCTATTGCTACATTCCTAGACATTGAAAAGAAAGGAATCATATGGCTGATGTAGCTGTATATAATGCTCTGATTGGCGCGTTTTGTGTAAACAAGTTTAAGAATGTGTACAGGGTCTTGAATGACACGGATAGCGTGTGAAACCCAATTCAAGAACTTTGAATGCCATTCTGTAGAGTTTAATTGATCATGGAGATACTGATCAGACTTTCAGGGTGTTCCGCAGGATCATCTAAGTATGCAAATCCAGATACAGATACATATACTATTATGATAACAATGTTCTGCGAATTGGAAATGGCTCTTAAAGTTGTGGAAGCACATGAAATCAAAGCAATTTGTCCCAAGCATGCATACTTTTTCAGTGCTTATAAATGGACTATGTAAGAAGGGTGATGTTTCCCAGGCTTGTGTCTTGCTGGAAAGATATGATAGACAAAGGAATTAGGCCATGCGGTCTGACATTTGGACGGTTGACGCATTTACTTGTAAAAGAAGGAAGAGAAGATGTGCTGAAATTTCTGCAGGAGCAAATAAATGTACTGGTCAAGGGGCCTTTATGGGATTGATGAACCATGTACAACCTTGAGGTCTACTGTGATGTTGCTCAGAAACAATTGTTCAAAAATGGAGATGAATCTGCAGGTGCTGAGAATGGAATCTGGGGGACTTTGATTTTGAGTATATGTATTGTTCTTTGATCCCATATTGAGGAAACATGCTACTGCTGGAAGTATCACAGATGAAGAGAAGCATAGGCAGATCTGGTGAAGTGGCAAAAGAACCCTTGGGATAGCTACTACTGGGAAAACAAAGGCTGACAATCTCCCAAATGATAGTATAAATGTAAAATGTGTACGTTAAGGCAAATTTATGGCCTCCTAAAGTAAGTGCCCCTTTTCCCCCTGAACCAACTAATAATCTGGTTTGGAACAACAATCATCCTCAGTATGTTTAGTCGTGTAATCCAAAGACAAGAGTCTTCCATTTATGACAGAGCTAGCAAATACATGCTCAGAGAAATCTGGAATTTTAGTTTCTTCACATTTGAATATTTGATTCATTTTGATTTTTGACAAACTTATATATTTTTAGCAATCAAAAGCATTTCAATATCATTTGGCTTCTGATCATATCTAACCCAAAATTGAAAAACCAATTTGGAGGGCGTCATTTGGGAAAATGCAGGACCTTGTTCAGGTGATTACTTTTTTTTTACTAAATGACTCGTGAAAAACCACTAATGCCTTGGTTTTACATGTGCATTTCTGCCCGGAAGTACCGTTTTAACTGTCGTCTTACCCCTATGAATCCAAACCATATCCATTCAAATGGTCCAAATCTTTCAAGGTCACCGATTTTATGCACTACTCTTGCTTAAAACAATGCTCTTAGGTACAGAATTAAATAACAGAAGCAGAGATTCTTTGGGAAGAGTTTCAACAAAACTTTACCATTTTCTCTCTTGAAGATAGCACGAAACAAAGTTGTATCTAACATCTTCTTGGCACCCTAATGGTGAACTACTTCTAGAGTTCTAATTGGTGATGAAAATCTAATGGATCTCACAATCACTCGACAAAGCATGATAAGAGAAAAAAACTTGAGATCAGTTTTAATTAAAAGGTAAACATTGCAATCCCCTAGTGCCTTCTTGTTTTAGATTCACTTTTAGATAGTACCACTCCAGAGAGCTTGTTGACTTCATATAGTAGTCCCACTGAGAACAAGAAACTGCACCAAATACAAAAAGTTGAACATGGTCATTCGCATACAATGGCAAGAAAGAAATTCAATTTCAAATTGCCATTACCATACTGATTAAATGCCTCTTTTGTTCTTTTCTTTTGTACGATGATGATTATAATGAATAGAACAAATTATGTCATGAATTCCAGCCTAAATGTATGGGAATTCAACTCTAGAATCTCCAAGTTGGAATTACTAAGATAAACTGCTTCATGTCTCAATATCAACTCATACCATATTATTCAAACTTCAAAAATAAGCTAAGCAAGCCAGTTTGGAAACACAGATGGATATTGCCACACTTCTTCAAATATTTGACGCCATTTTCTGTATAGCAACCTTAGAAAAAGGTTTCAAGTAAGCCAATGTGCGAAAAATACCATTGATGCAAATCTTCTTGTCAATCAAACAGGAGACTATTATAAATGCTCAATGGTGATCACATGTGGACACAATCTTTAACTGACAAACTAGCTGTTTTGATATTGAAGGGTTTGAATCAAGGATACCTCCTTGTGTGGCGCAGGTCTATGGTGTACCAGCCTAGTATCATAATGGGTAATCATAGATCACCAAACTCATAACTAATTATTTTTGTGTTCTCCACCAAACATGCATTAAAAAGACTGCATAATTAAATCCATAACCATTTGTAACGACTTAACATTACCATGTTGTGATGCAAACTCTATGAACAGTCCCAGCTGCAATTAGAGCAACAGCTTCAGCTAATACAACTGTAAAAGAAAAAAGGAGAAAATTAAAGTAAAATACAATCATATCTGATGTGGTTCACCAAATGCTGGTCTACTCTGTTGTGCACAGCAGTATTAACTAGGAGAAAAGCCAGATTTATGACATGCTATTAAAGTCTTCAGATAGTTACCCAGAATCAATGTTTTGTGAATTATTGGAGACAAAGAACAAGGGGGAGAAAAAGAGGGGGGGGGGGAAGGGGGAGGGGAGATTTTGTGATGAATTATCATTTTTTTCTTATCTTTTAGATGCACCAAACATGAAAAAACTTTGTTTTGTGCGCTAACACCTGATAATATAACCATTTCTCCATCAACTGTGTCAATTTGAAATTTATTGAAAGGAACAGGGACAGGTTATGCAAATGAGAAAAAAGAAAAGTGAACTAGTGCAAGTTATTGATGATATTTGTATGCAACATCACATGCAGGCAAACATCAGGCATGGACTTGTAAGCAGATCAAGAGTGAATATGGTAATAGAAGTTGGGATACACCAAGCATGCATAGGTAAACGAAAGTAGGATTGCAGACAGTGTCTCATAACATGCACAGTTAAAAGTATAGGATGGCCACCATTAAATCAAAAAGTGGACTTCCTAATAGTAGTTGATAATCCAGATGCCGTAGACTAGCACACAGTGGCATTCCACACAAGCAAACGAAGATCATTACTTGACTGTGTCAGGTGAACAAAAATGTTATTCACAGTAGGTTATATATGTTGTAGGAAAAGAACTCTTTCAACCTTAATCTGTTGTACCTGATCCAGTAATGACTAGTGTCAGGTGAATAAAAATGTTATTCACAATAGGTTATATGTGTTATCGGAAAATAAGTCTTTCAACCTCATTCTGTTGCATCTGATCAATAGCAGATCAATCGACTGAAAACAAATAAATAAACAAAGCAGTGAAGAAAGTAAAGGAACTGCACTTACCTGCACCCCACCCGGTCTTCATGCCACAAGTTTCCTGGAAATTCCCTATGAACTACAAACAGCAATTCAGAAAGTGTGTTATCTTATACAATCTTATTATGTGTCAGATGATACAAGACTAAAGCAATAATCAACAATAATCAGTGGACAATAAAGCACATTGCTAAAATTTAAAGAGATTAACAGAGATTCAATTGATTTAAAACTAATATTATTTGCGCCGAATTGCATTTTATAAAGGGGGGGAAAAAGATCAATTGAACTAATAGATATTAAGAAGCTTATATTTGGGTCTAAACCAGAAAGGAAGCTCATTACATACATTACAAAGTTCAGAGAAAACGCAAAACATTGTAGAAATAAACAAATATATAGCCAAAAAAAAAAGAAAGTAAGAGGGCTGAAAACTCACTGTTAGGAGCACAAGAAATAGGAGGGAACTGATGAAGCCACCAAGTATAGTGAATAGCTCAGTTGATGCTAATTTTGATCTATACATCTCTTGAAGAGAAAGTATGACAGTGAACAAAAGAAACGAATAGAGCATCGAACTTCCTGCCCCTGCCATTTTTTTCTTCAATTTTCCCTAGACATCAGAAAATGAAAAAAAAAAACTCTTTACAAAATAAACAAAGAGCCATGAATCCACCTTATGGATCTGATATGTATGGATCAAGGAAATGAAAACTGGGATTATAAAAACGAACAGTGCAAATCCAATTGTAATAAAGTTTTGAACTTTCTTCGAATAAGCTACATTTTCTAGGCAACCAAACGGAGATCAGTTATCGAAAGTTAGAAACCCTAACGGCTAAATCAAAGAAAAAGCGAAGAAGCCATACCTTAGCGACACAGATCGTCTCCTCCGCTTCGAACTTCTCCTCTCTGACGACAAAATATACTACATGATATATACTAGAAAAAAAATCTTGTTTAATAAATACATGTATTCTTTTATTTCAATAAATACATATATTTTTAAAAAAAATTAAAAACCACGCGGCTGAGCGTATTTCTCATATTTCTTAACCGTATAAAATATCGAATCGAAATAAATATTGAACTAAAAATATAAAAAATATATCAAATTGAAAATGGAAACAATATTAATTTAAAATTAATTTAATTTAAAAATCGAACTGAACCAATGAATCATGTGTGTGTCTATATATATATATATATATATATATATATATTCTACAATATTTAAAACCATAGGTTATATGAATAACATAATTATAATTATGAAATTTACAAAATAAATTTAGAAATAAAATGAAGCTAAATAAAAAATAAAGAACTATAAAAATAAAAGGATCGAACTAATTTTTGATTTAATTCAGTTCTGATCCTTCAAACAATCAGTTTTTATCTCAATCCTCCTATTTTTTTAGGGACCGGTACTTCAGCCCACTCCTGGAGTTTTTCAAAAGTCTGGACCGCAGTCACCCCTACACATCATAAATAATTATCTAATGTAGATATTAACTCTCTTTTTTTTTTTTGTAATTTTAAAATTTTCTTCTCTCTTTATATATAAGCTTTTTTAACATGCGCATTGCACGTATTTTCATTTTTATATTTTTTTAAATTTTTCATGTATTTTTATTTTTAGATTTTCTTAAATTTTTTAGTATTTTTATTTTTTTAAAATTTTTTTTAATTATTTGTAGAACATAAAACTTGTCAAATATATGGAAATATAATTATTGTAATAAAATCTATTTAATATTCTATCATTATAAAATCGGTAAATAATAAAACTTCTTTATATATTACATTTTTTATATATATAACTTTATATTTTTATTTATCAATTGTAACTTGTACTTTAATTTTAAAGATTGAAATCTCTCTAATAATAATACTACATATAATTGAATATATTTATAAATATTAAAAATTAAAATATATTTATAAATATTAAAATTAAAATCTTATTACAAATATAATTATATAACTTTATTTTTAAATTTTATTTTAAAAATAAATCTAAGCATATCCAACATACACTTTAGTTATTGTATAACTTGATTTCATTACCGTAAAACACTTGCTCTATTTTTAATATAAAATATTGATAAATTCTTTTGCTATTTGAATTTCAATGGTGAGTGTACTATGAATATATTTATAAATGTTAAGATTAAAATTTTATTACAAATATAATTAAATAAATAGTCATAAAAATTATTTTTAATTAATTATAGATAATTATAAAAATAAATAACATAATTATAGAAATTATTTTATTTTTAATTAATTTTTGAAAAAATCTAAGTATACCCAATGCTTATTGCATAGTTTGATTTTCATTCTCGTGAAACACTTACTCTATTTTTAATATAAAATATTAATGAATTCTTTTCTATTTATATTTTAATGGCAAGTATAGTGATGAATTATTTTTTAATTTGGATTTTCATGCTTACATATAATAAATAAAATTTTCTATTCTTAATGGTGGGAATATTAATAAATCATTTTCTTATTTGAATTTTAATTCATACATATAATAAATAAAAATTTCTATACCTAAACTAATATTTAAATAAATAATATTTTGGTTGATTTAGAATGACTATATATGTATTTTCTATTTAGCACTTGCATGGAATATAATTATGACTAGTGCTAAAACAACGAACATGACCAAATCCTCAACAAAGCACTTGTTCTCTTAGTACTCCATACATGGAGAAACTAGTGACAGAAAGTGAATCTAAAGATTGAGGAAAAGATTAGTGATATATGTAAAACCTTAGGCAAGAGAATTTTAGAAATTCATGGTTTATTGATAACTGATAGTGTCTGTGGAGGATTCTTTTTGAACATTTGTCTTAGTGGATTCACCTTTCTTGTGAATTGTGGGACAGTCTCTCAAATAATTGGTAATTATGAGAAATTGTTATACCTGCTTATAAGTGAGGTCTTTATCAGAAAACTTTAACAACTCAGCTCCTATATATGGACCAAGTTTGTACTGACCATCTTGAAAAAGCATTCCAAATAATTCTATCACCTTTTGCACCACATGCATCTTGGTGGAATTACTTTATATTTCTTTTTTAGCTTAACAAAATGTGACAAGACCTGTTGATGAGAATCTTAGTCTGCTAAAAAAAGTAGGATGTCATCAATGTAGATTAGAGTATTGTGAATGATTGACTCGTATATCCTTATCATTGCTTTATAAACGAGAAATGCATGACTGTCCATTGGTAGTGCATGTTGGGAATACAAAAAACTTTTTTGGGACGATTTTCTGGTTTGATGCCAAGTTGCCAAAAACCTGCCTTAAGATCAAACTTGGAAAAATACATTGCATATGACAAGTGAGTAAACAAAGATGAAATTTTTGAAAGAGGAAATATATGATCCTTTAAAAAATAATTAAAAGGCTAATAGTCAATCACTAATCTCTTCTTTCCACGAACTTATTTTGATCTCTTGTTTGCATAAAATGCTTGGCATGCCCAATCTGACTTGGTTGGCTCAATAATTCATCAGGTTATGAGTTTAGAACATTATTGATAGACCAAGGTTAAGTCTTCTGGACTTATTCCTGGATGAGTTGCTTTTGTAGGGTTTATGTCTTCATTTTGTTTAAAGGGTGAGGAAATGAAGAAATTCAGATTGGTCCATAATGGGCTTGGAGGTTTGGCTAGAAAGTCTATATGACAGTTTACACAACAGTGGATTTGGATGTCTTGTTGGATTGTGGTAAGGGCTAATAGTACTTGGGCTAAAAGTGTTTGGGTCATGAACGGGAATTCACTGAGGTATAAGGCTGGAAATAGTTCTTGAACTTAAGCCCTTTTAGAAGAACCCTAAACTTTGAGAGTTCCTAATAAAGATCAAATCCAACAACTAAATCTTTGTCAGGTAAAGCTAAGTCCAAGAGCTTGGTGTGAATTTGACAACAGGAAAGACATTAATAGTAATGGGTTTTCTATGATTAAGCCAGTATGAAAATTTTCTCTATTGGCAACTTTGAAAAACTTCTTATTAGGCTTACAGTATCTTATAGGCAGAACTTTAGGATTTAACATAGACAACTGGGCTTTTGTATCTATGAATGTAACTGCTTTGATGGGCTTGGCATACTTCTCTAGAAAAATGCAAACATACGCTGAAGGAATTGGGTGACCTTCTTCAATTTCCATTGGCTCCGTCAATTCTATAGGACAATAAAAAAAAGGTTTATAGAATAGATAGAATGGAAATGACCTGTGCATATATTTTCTATCTCAACTTTTGAAGAAGAGAGATCCTGTATGGAAAAAATAGTCTTTAGTGAAGTTTCATCATCAATAGAAAAAAAAAATGAATATTTGCATCCTTAAGGTCAACTGCTGATGAGATATGAATCTGTTCGATCTTTTTTTTATGTCTACTTCAACTTGTTTGGACAATTCTTTGCATAATGTCTTTTTTTTTTCCACACAAATAACATCTATCAGACTTCTTTTTTCCTCAAAACTTCTTCTTTTTTACAAAAGCACCATTTATTCTTTAAAGATCATTTTGATCCTTTCATCTTAAAAAAAATGTTTCTTCTCATTTGAAGGGTAGTAACAATTCTTAGAGTCACCATTGCACTTAATTAATAAATCTGGTCTCTTACATGATAACTTCAGGGTAAAATCCTTCTGCTTATCCAACATATGAGTAATAACCTTTCCATGTTCACACAGCCTCTCTAAAACTTGTATCATGACTTGGTACATTTATCCAAAAGAAAGGTTATTCGTGATCTTGCCTTTTTATTGGATTAGAGATTGTATCATGTTGCTAGCACCTCAAGAAGAGAAGTAACAAAAGTTTATTTTAGATCTGGATCTGACCATCTACTCAATTGATGAAACTTCTTTGACAATCTCTAATAATGGAGGTCTAGATCCCTTTTTAACAGTGAACAACATTTCATCTTAAAATACTCATTTCGTGTTATCTTTGTAAAGTCTTGGGGTTTCCCAATGAATTCAAGATAATAGTAGAACAAAAGTTTTGATGCACTGGCACTTTGAACTACTGATACAAATGAGGTTGATTTTTGGATCCTTATTCGTATGTAGTACAACTTTCAAACTTTAATTCAAATATCAAACAAGATAAACTCTAAAATCTCAATTAGATATCTAGAAAACTTATTTTTAATAACTTGAATTATAAAGATTTAAGAGGTGTTAATCTCAACCTTAACTTAACTAAGTAATTTAAGACCTAAATTAAACAAGTTTTTGAAATTATTAAAAACTCACATAACAATTTCACCAAGTCTTCTTAAGAATTCAAAAAGAGAATTAACTCTTACAAGCAATTTTGCTAAAAAAAATATTCTTCATTCATTGATTCATTTGGCTAAATAAACAGGGCTATTTATAGTCTTTATAAAACTTCTAAAAAAAATCCTAAGAATCACTTTCTAATTAGGTCTCATGCCTTAGTCGAATTTGTTTATTCTATTTAGGTGAAAAAGATACTCCTAAGCTAAATAGGAAATAACTAAAAGATACAGCAGATATTCTAATTATAAATAAGTTTCTTGCATAAGTAAATAACAAAAGTGTCTAATTAGTTTAGAATGAAATTTCAGCCTAATAAAGAAGATTCATGACTTAATTGCCCCATCTTCATTGCTTAGTTGAATTGGGACTCCAAAAGGTATCTTGGCTGAATGTTATTGGTTATAGGCCTCTCTATATGTTGGGCTCCAATAAATTAAGTTGAAAGCTTCCTTTGAAGAGTTCAAGCTGTCATCTTTATGCAATTGGACTTCATGCCTCCATTGCTCTTCTTGGGCCAATCCGATGGTTATTCCTTGTTGCATGAATGCTTCAATTACATTTTTAAACTCTAAACATTTTCCTTGTAATTGGGCCTTGAAGTTGAAGTAAATCTTTGGACTTACCTTGGATATTTGCATCATAACTACTTTAAGCTTTGAATATTTGTCTAAAGCCATGTGCCAATCTTGAAACTTTCTTATGAGCCTTGTAGTAAATTCTTTAAGGACCTTTTTGAGAATTACATTTAATTTCTTCATCTGCGTATCAATCCATGCTTTAAATTCCTAGAATCTATCTCTACATTCTGCTGGGGAACCACCACTACATGAAGGTGTATGAGACCTTGGAATATCACAAGGACTAGTATTCATATCTTAAGGTATTTCAATTGTATATGTTGGATTATTTGTCAATTGCTCATTAGAAGGAGGATTTGGATCAGCCATGAACTGGACTGGAGCTTCATCTTCTTCTCCTGATGATTCAGACTCAAGTTCATTTGAGAATATAAAGGCAAATGATTTTGATAAATCATCTCTTGAGAAGGAATTGACCATGGAAAAGGATAGGATTGAAGTTGTGGCTTTTTCTTGGTAAGCTAAGATAGGTTTATCATCATAACACTTGGTGGATTTTGGATTTTTAGTGTAGGCTTTTCAATGGACTTTATAAAAGGAGACATTTGCATGGAGGACATTTAAGAGTAGGTTTTGGTTCAAGATTCATTGGAAATTTTCTTGATCTTAACTTTTTATGGAAAAAATCAGTTAAAAGTCCCAAATATTCAAGTTCAGTTGTGGTTGGTGTATAGAGGGTTATTAGTTTGGATTGAATAAAGGTTGGTGAAGGTGTTCCAAAAGGATCATATGGTGATGGTTGAGATATTGGTTGATAGTAAGTTAGTTGTGAAGTTTGTCTCTTCATATCCTCCTCTATTTGAGAGAGTTGACTCTTTAACCTTGTATTCCAACTGTTTTTTAACCAAAATTAGAAGAGTAAACTTTCTGTTTAATCATTATCATCACTTCATTATGTTTCTCTGTTTATTTGAGATTGAAGTCTCATCATCAGAGCATACACTTCTTTTTATTGGCTTGAAACCTTAGTATCCATCTGTTGCATCTGTATGGAAACTTGGTCCACTTTAGATTCAATATTTTTAAGAATTTTATTATGCTCCTAGGCATTATTTGATTGTCAGTTTAACACTGGTTCTACAAGTGTGATATGAAGGGATTATTCTTTTGAATCTACTATAATAAGAATTTTTTTATATTGGCCATACTTCTTACTTGGGTATTCGGGTTTGTATGGTCTGTGGGAGGTGGAAATTCTTCTTATAGGTTATGGTGAAAGGTTATTGATACATGCAGATTTGAGGGATTGACTTGAGATCTGGTGATGGAATATAAAGAAGAGGTGATTCCTTCCTAATCCATTTTAGGGCTTGTTTATAACAAGGTAGAGGAGGTTTTGGTTTAGGCAGTGTTTTTGGTGGTGATAAGGTGGAAAGGGTAAAGATTTTATTTGTGGAGTAGAGGTGATTGGACTTGGACCATTTTGAACAAAATAGTCATACTTGCCCGAAGGCTCACTAAGTAGAACAACTGATGGGTCACCATCTTTGTACATTTTCTTAAGATTTAACTTAGAGCATTTTTCCTATTTCTTTTTTCTCCTACTAAACCTTCTTATCTCGTTATCATCATTTGGGTCATAACAATAATCATCACAATAACATGTATCAAAAAAGCAATGTCCATCTCTTTTAAAGGCATAGACAAGAGTTCCATTTGCTTTAAAATGGACCATTGGGATGTCGTGTTCAGGATTATGAGGGCACATTATAAATTGAGTTGAAAAGACTGATGATATAAAAGACGAAAGTGAAATAGTCTTCTCAAACCTTGTTTTTACTGTCCCATCAACTCTCCTGAAAAACACTAGTTTGGTTAACTAAACTGGCTGGGTATTTTCATATATCTTTTCATAACTTGTCACCCATTTTTCTAGTAATAGTTCTAGGAGTTCTTTTCTAGAAATATGTCTTAGAACATGAATCCAAGTGGGAGCATTTTGGCTATCCATAACAATTAATAGAGCATCACTAGTATGAGGAAGTGACAAATCTAACGCATGGTTATAAATCCTATAAATCATCTAGTAGTGAAAAGTTGTTGTCATGGCAGAGGCAACTTGAGGGCCTCTAATGATTTGGATATGTATTTTCAAAGCTGAAAGCACATGAGGGTCACTCAAGGCTAGATTAAATTTAAGTAGAAAGTGAACATGACAAATCCAACATTAAAAAAGGTCTCAACAGTTCCAATGATCGCATGTTAGTATTGAAGATATCTGGTATCTAAAAGAGTTATTCTTACATAGATAGGTAACCGTTATCTACTATGATAGGAGACAACCAATCTTATAGCACCAAAATGAATGTGAGAATAACCCTGAGATATCCATTGATGCAAGAATTTTACAGGGATTTTCAGACATATGAACTGTTCTTCTCCTGTAGCTTGAATAGTACACTAAGGATTGAACATATTCTTTAATGATCTTTACTGGATGTTTAATCAAAGATTTAATGGAACATGTCCATGATCATTTTTATTTGGAGAAAGCATCATAAGGATTCAGGAATGGGGCGTTAGTGTCCTGAACTTTTTGGTTATCTGGGATATAATCTAAGTTCATACAGATAATCTATCTTACTAGAAGTTGATCTTTTAAAGGTTGGCGGAGGAGGTAGAGTAACAGTTAAAAGGATAGTAGAGGTATATTGTGAGGAAGAAATAGAGTTGTCAATTGGATTTTCCATAGTGGAAGCATGCCTTCAGCTTTACATATGTCAACTAACTCTCCTTTTAAAATGAACGAACAACTTGGCTCTGATACCAATTTAGCACATTCATGGAATACAATTATTACTAATGCTATAATAACAAACATGACCAAGTCCTTAACAAAACACTTGTCATCTTAGTACTCCATAGAGATGTAAACATGTCATTGGTCTTGTTCTTATTCCTGAGACTCCTACAAGACAAGGTCTACGGAGGGTATAAACAACCTTTATGTGAAAAGTTGTTTGAGGCTCAGCATATTCGAGCTTTGTATGGCAAGTTGAGAACCATTAATCTAAGGATTGAAACCATTCTAGGAAGGTAACCATATGCTAATTTTTTTTTTTTGTCTTTCTTTTTATCTCTGCGAGATAGATGGTAAGTACATACTTCCACTGCTATGGTATATAAGTGGCAAAAACACCATAGAAATATGAGGAATTCTTCTAGCCAGGCCCATCCATTGTTTCCTATGGAAAAGTCAAAGGATGAATAAATCTTCAGGAAAGGATAATCAGAGTGAAAACCCAACATGTTAAGGAAAACTAGACCAAACATTGTTACCACTAAAGACCAATAATCATAACTTGTTTTTTAGCTAACTATGAAAGATGAGTGTAAGTTATAGGAAATTGAACTTTTGGGGGTGCGCCAATTTTCAAATATGGATGAGGAGAGGAAGAGGAGGAGGTTGAGGAAGCCATAAGTATTAAATGGACTGTCTGTTTTTTATGGATAAGAGAAATAGTTTTAGGCCTTGATAGGAAGTCTAGGATCAAGTTTTTATCTACTTTTATATGCTCTACTGAGAGAGAGAGAGAGAGAGAGAGAGAGTTTCCACAAGCATTGCCTATTACCAATAAATCATGAGTTTCCAAAAATCTCTTGCCTAAAATTTTATATATATCACTAATCTCTTCCTTGATCTTTAGATTCACGTTTTGCTACTAGTTTCTTCATGTATGGAGTACTAAGAGAACAAATGTTTTGTTGAGGACTGATCATGTCTGTTGAGAGTGTTTGGTTAACAAAATTTAATATTTTATTCATAATTATTTTAAAAAATAAAATTTTAAATAAATAAATTTTTAAATAAAAAATTCTTGTATTTGGTTTAATATGATTCTTTTCAAGAAATTAAAAATTAACGTATTTGGTTAGTATTTAGGAAAGTTCAAATAAATTAACTTATTTTATATGAAAAAGTCTTATGTAATTAAATTTATCACAGTGATTAATTCAATATGAAATATAAATATTATTCAAAATTATCATAATAATTTTTTAATATAAAATATAAATATTATTTAAAAGTATTAATGATTATTCTCTTAAAAAGTACTTAATAATTGTAATATGCTAATGAGTTCAAATATAAAGTATATGACAATAAAAATTTAAGAAAATCTAAAAATGATCTAATTATTTAGTAAATTAATAAACTAGGGGTGAACATAATTCGATTCAAGTAGAAAAGTTATAAATCTCTGAAACCAACTGAATTTTAGAGAATCTTAAAAGGAGAGAACTGATACCTATCTTAAATTTTTTGTTCGATTCTATATAAATTTGGGACAATTTAATTTAGTTATTTAGTTCTTTTAAGACACTTAAGTTCAGTTTGAGCATTCAATTATTTTATTTTTAAAATTAAATTCTCTTTTATAATTTTTAAGGGCTAAAATTAAAAAAAATATAAATTTCTCACTTTTAATTATTTAAAAACTAAAACAAAATAATTGAAAAACAATAATTAATAATATACGAATTAAATGTTAACTAAAAAGTATTATTAATGTTTATTACTTTTCGTCTTAAAATGATTGTGAAATTTCTATTTGAGCAACCCAAAATGATTAGCGATTTCCTTTTTTTTGTTAATATTTAATTAAACAATTGTTTAATCTGTGCATGTTAATTAACATCTATTTTCATACTATCAATACATTATTACCTATATTTTTTTTATTTTAAATTTGTATTTTCAATTTACTCTTCAATAAATTTTTTATTAAGTTTCAAATTTTTTCAATTTTATTATAAGATTTTTGATGTACAATATTCAGAAAAAAGAGTTGACATCCATAAACAACATTAATCACTATACTTTATTAATGTTGATAAAATAAAAAAATAAATAGGAATATTTTAGTAAGAAAATGGTGAAAATATACAAAATAACTATAATTAACCAACTTTCTTAATTTCATGAAAAATGAAATTTTGCTAATCATTTTGAGATGGAGGAAGTATTAATTTACTAACAATAATAAATAAGTAGCATAATTGTTAATTATTATGAGTAATAATTATTAATTGTTCATATTTTTATTTTTTAATTTCATATTTTTAATCATTTGAAATAATTTTATATAAAAAATTATCTGATAAATTATATAAAAGTTATTAAATTGAAAAGTATTATTATGTTTACTACTAATTTATAACAAATAATTAATAAGTGGTCTAATTATTAGTCATTATGAGTCGTAATTATTAATAGTATATATTAATTAAGTGTCTTAATTAGTAAGATTTGATTAGATTTAATCAATAAATAAATTAATTCAATATATATTATTAATTTTAGTCTCAAAATTAGTTTCAAATAATTGTTTACTATTTGTCAAATAATTATGTATAAGATGACCACAAGTCATTATTTTATATTATGTTATCTAAAACTTTCATATCAAAAAATTATAAATGAAGAAATTAGAAAAATTAATTGTCATATAAAAAACACATTCTAAGTAGAAAATTAAAAATTTTAAACAAAAAATTAAAATCATTTGATAAAATTTTGAATAGAAAATTAAAAAAATTTTAAAAGCAATAATTCTAAATAGAAATTTAATATTTAAATTAATTTTATTGATTATTCAAAATTTTAAGTATATAAAGGTTGGTTGCAGTGTAATAGATTGTGAAGAACTATTATATATATATATATATATAT